>DWQX01002267.1:0-22654 GCA_018245475.1 Pharmacophagus antenor
ATGAGCCGGGCAAGGTCATGGGAAGCCGATCGGATACGACCACGACCCTGCCGGAGGATGCCCGCGTGAGCGGGCCCTCCTGTGTCCTCCCCCCCGTGGTGGAAGGGAGGGGGAGGGTCTTAGCATCCTAGAGTAACTATTGTTTATTTTTGTTATTTATGATCACGGAAATATCTTTGCTAAGTAATCAGATTTTGATTAGAAGAATAGTAGTTGATCCTAGATAAAATATTTAAATTTACTTTGAGCTTGATCATAATTTCTGTACAAACTATTTCTTTTTTTTTAACGTTTACATGTCGTCTATTTGACTATTTTGTTAAAAATATCATTGCATTTGACATGTTTATTATTAGATATTTAATTACATTATAAAAGCACATACAGAATTTAGATTAAAATTAGAGAATAATAACACAGTAAGATATGAATTTGAGTCAATATTCAACGCTTGTTCTTTATTGCAAATTGCAATTTAGACGGTTGCCTTTGTCATTTGTAACTATTGGTTAGCAACCTAATTACAATTCGCTTGTGTCTTACGGGATACAATATGTTAACGGGAGTTGAAATTGCTTTTGAAGATTTATTGTTACTGACTGTATCTGCTCTTTGTACCTTATAGCCTAACATATTAGACTATTATCAGTTGCAACTTCCACAGTTACGATTAATAACTCTAAAAACAACTTTTGCAAGAAATATTATTAGCTAAACACTTTGATGACTTCTCATTATTTCTTTAAAATTTAAAATATTTTGTCTATTATAAGTAAGCGTTCTCTTTTATAATTAGAGACAAATTGTTAGCCTAATAAATAATTTATAAAAGGCTCATAGAGAAATACTAGCAAATACCCACCCTCCAGTACTTGTTTGAGCAGTACATATACTATCCACCTTCTTAGGTAGGCATTAAATAAACGTGAAATAACTTTTAACCAATTGACACAAATAAGGGCTAATCGCATATAGAACAAAATATGAGATATGGAATGTAATGACGTTAAATTTAGTCCTCATTCATTTGGTTTTATTTCAGTACAAAAAAATGAAAAAACGTGTACAAAATCCAAACAATAATAAAAGACTAAAACCATCTACAAATAATTTCGCATGGAATGGTCAAAGTTTCATCCCGATTCATTCAGTTATTTTGACGTAATTGACAAACAAATATTTTAGTTTTGTTTCTACAGATAATAAATGTTAGATGTCTAAATTCCTTTTGAGCTAGAATGTTACAAACCTAAAAGTCCAAAACTGTCTTATGCATAAATTACCCGCTAAGAAAATTTTATCCGTTAACTAGCAGTAAGTAATAAAACTTTTCCAATTTAAAATTTAAGTAAAAACTGGAAATTTTATCTACCGCATATTAAAAAGTTACAACATCGCGGTCTCCACGACGAGCGACATTAATATTCACATACGTACTTGACAAAGTTGTCTTTGTAAGCCATGGAAAAGTTGTATTAAAATACACCTCTTGAACTTATTCGACTATTTATCAAAATTTTGTGAAACATACGTGAAATATATAATAAGTTTTACATAGTTTTAAGACAAGTTTCATAAATTATTACAATTTATTAACAAGAAATTTAACTGTCTTTTAAATGATACAGAGAAGTAAAATGCAATATAACAATTGATTTTCTTAATAAAGACTTTATAGAGTTAGCGTTATCGTTAAATTAATTTTGATGTCATCATCCACATATTTCATTAAATAACATTATAATTACACACGTTCAATTATAAAACAAGAGAAAAACACGAAGTTTTGATAAAAATAATCAAGACCAAAATTAATAATTTCTCATTTTGGTACCCTCAGGTATAATGTTTTATTTTGTCTTTTTTGAAACGAATTTTGAAGTGTATACGCTGTGTAACAAAAAAATATTCCAAATCGACGATCGACGATGAAATAAGAATTTTCTGTTTGTCGTTTAAAATTATGATACTTCATAATTATAACTTTTATTTATTGAAAATTAATCCAGACTTAAAGAAATTACTTGGCTGCTAATAAAGTACATAAAACGATGAAGCAAATATGTTTCATTATTTTATGTATATTAAAAATTTCAATTTAATTTTGGTAGTGGATATTTTAAGAGAACTCCTTTTCCATAACCTATCTATTGATTTTTTTAGGCCAGCTTCTTATTTTTAAAATTTAAAAAAGGTACAAGTGATTCATACTTAAACTTAATTTGTTTAGCCATCAACAAGACCTTAATACTAATTCAAGCTTTATAAATTAAGGCCATTTTTCGACCCTTATAATCCGCCTTTCTAATTTAATTCCCTTAAATCGGTGGCCTCACTGAGCAGATATTAGGATTAACAAAGTTGTCTCTGTCAGTTCTCAACGCGACCTAATTGTATGAATTTTATAATGCACGAAAACTTAGGAGCTAAAATATTTTTAAAATTTAAATAAATTTTAATATTTACCTAATAACATCTTTATTTTGCAAACGTGAAGGAAATGTAAAACTGCTAAAAACAGAATAGGTTAACAAATATTGATTAAAACTGGTCCTATGAAGCTAAACTCACGTTGGCAGCCATTACAATCAATATTTTCTTAGCGTTTTTTTCAACTATTTATTTTAATTTTTTCGTTTTAATTTTACATATTTGCAAATAAATTGTTGTAATATATCTTTAAACAAACAAGTTGCGATTTTGTTAATACACCAAATTACGGCAGACATGCTAAGAAAAACGTGAAAATATCCGTAAATCCTATAAATTCCTAGTAACATTAAAAAAAAATTAATTAATAAAAATCATTTTTTTTTTCACGAATTAATACCATGTAACTTAACAAATTACTTAAGAATCATTTTTAAAAAGTCACTCAAGTTGTTACTCGAGATCGTGGTCCTAACAGGCTTACTCTTAACTTCTTTCAACAAGCAATTTTTCATTAAAACTGACATTGCGGATGTAAAAAATGTTAATTTTGAACTTAAACATTTTAGAGTAAAGATCATTACTTACTCATATATTACATAGATTATTCATTCGGTTTATAATTATTACAAAAATGATTTAATGGGTTAACGATGACCAGTTTGTTCTTCGAATATTGTTAGATACAATCCTTTAAAGGATTTAATATAACCAAGATAGAATTAATATGATGTATAAGTTTTTTCACTAAAATACCGATAAAGCTTTTTTAATTTCGCGATTTTGAAAAACGATTCACACAGTTGCGTGTTTTGCTGTTAATAATTCATACAAAAATATATCCTCAAAGCAAACAAAATTCCGACGAGTTATTTTTCAATCATGTTCCTTGTTTGTCATTTGACTTCACAAAAATGTAATCAAGCTCGAAAAATTAAAACGATAACTCTTAATTGAAATCAACCCGAAGCTTTTGTTTTATTTCGGTTCTATTTTCAATTGAAAAGTATTGTTGTATAAACGTTTGGCAGCAAAGTTAATCCCTGTTTGTAGATTATAAAAAAGGTAGTTTTTTTTTTTACTTAGATGCGTAGTGTTGACTGATTTCTAATAAACAAGTTAATGTAATACGCTTGAAGTACAGGTCCAGGTATATCTATATTGTTTAAATTTATGTTTCTCTTTATTCACTGCTTAACCACTGACAAAAGGAGGGGTGTTAAAGTTTAACATGAGTATCCGTATCTGTCATCGTAGCTCCTGAAGACTGGATGAATATTCTTGTACTTTTTTCTTTGGTGGTATATTTTACCAATTGTATTCTTAAATAGGAATTCGAAAATTTTGTTTTTAAGTTTAGTATCTCCAAATTGTTGTTTATATTGTTTTTAAAATTATTAGCGCTGTATCGTTATTTTGATATAAGCATAAAACATGTTATTCTTAAATGATCAAAAGGATATTAGATAAAATTTTGTTTTAATCATGTTACATTCTTCTTAGTATTTTATATATTGGCAAAGGTAAAGTTAATACAAAATAATACACATAATATAAGAGCAATGTGAAAAATAATTCAATTTACGTATAGTACAAAAGGCGCAAGTAGAAGGCACTAGAATTAATCCGCCCCGTTAACTTATGCCCTTAAGCGTTTAAGCTTGATCTGTCTGCGGTCATGATATGTTTAAAAGAATAGCAATCAGACACCTAAATTATTTAAATCTGTATGCTTTACTCGCGTCTATTTCAGAAGGTTTAGAAGGGAAAATTAAAAACGAGTATTTGTTCAATTTCGCTTCTCACGTTAGACAAGCAGAAAATATATAATTGCGCAAAAGAAAAGCTATAAATCGTAACAGCTTTGTAAAGCACTGTTTATTCCTGGGTCTTATGATTAACTATCTCGATTTGCATTAAGAAAACTAGGAGACGCGATTTAATCGATAATTGTTTGTAACCATAAGAGGATTTTGTTGTATTTTCTATGCTAAATAGGTAATCAAATACAAATGAATCAAAATATTCTCGCAAATATATCAATTTCAAAGATACGGCCCAATAGGTTGCTTATCCAGCCTTTTCAATGAGGTATTGAAAGCTCAGCGTGTTAGTGATTTATTACATTAAATGACCTGTAAAACTGTAGTTGCTTATTTATAACAGCAATTAATGTTTTTGAAACTATTCTACAACATAATCTTACATAGTTTAAAATAAATTGATAATAAAAACATAAATATTATTTAAAACTGAATTGCAGAACATTATAAAGATAAATATATATCTTAAATATGTAGAACAATTTAATAAGTATTAATAGCCTATAATTATGGACTACTTCATTTAAGTCCTTAAATTTAATTGCTTCTTTACGAGATAAATCTAATTTCAATTTGGTACAAAAATTAAATAGCTTGTAAGACAAATGTGACCAAAGATTACCAAACTTATTTCCATGAACTACATCGCGTATTAGCATAGTCATAGTCAATAAAAATGACCATACCATCTTCATAGCATAACCACGTCTGCAAATCGAATTGCATAAGATTCCTTAGAAGTTTTGCTGGGTAAGACTAAAGAGTATTTCACGGTCGACTTACCAAGAACACTCTGTAAATGAGAAAGGCATGCCTCAGTAACTCGACGATTTTTTCTGAAAGTGATAAATGAGCAAAGAACCGGTGAAGTAGTCAACAATTGGCCACTCTTGGCTCATGTCAGTGGAAATTACCCATAAAATTAAGGTTTTATTAGGTTATTTGTTAATTTAATAATACCGACTGAGATAATTTATTCAAGTTTTATTTAAGTATTACTTACGCATGATGTTCATTTGATGGAAAGCGGTAGGTTTACCCACAATGGGGTGTTTGCGAGGATGATCAATTTGTGCTTATCTTCAATAGGACAAAAGATGGTGCGTTCCGTTACATATTAATATAACGGAAAGAATTCTTGGTTTGAAACTGAAACACAACGTTTTATCATCATTATATGATATGTAAAGGGTCGCAAGTGCAAATTGTAACAGTGATTGACGTACGTGATTATGTTTGATTTCATTAAATGCCGCAGTGGTAACCAAAGAAATAGATCTAATATCAAGAATTCTTAGGTAACGTTTCAGAAGGTACACTGGTATATAATAGTTTGTAAATAATGCAGACATTTATTATAATACAGTTATGAATTGTTCATTATACTTATCACGAACGTTTAATTTTCAGAAAGGCGTCATAAAATTTATTAGTCTCACCAACGCTACTATAACTTACCAATATTAAAAAGTCAATGAGTTCATAGAATTATGGTACAAAATACAAGTAAACTTCTTCATTTCCAACCTCTGAAGAGCTTAAAAGTTAATTACTTTTGATCGCTATTTTATTGTTTTGATTTGTTTTACAAATTCTGTGAAATGTTTAAATAATTTTGTAGTTCCAAAATTTAATTTGAAAGTTCAAATAGTTTCTTGCTTTTTTGTTTCTCCATTGATTCAACTCAATCTTTGGTTATAATACTATTAGAACAAAACACAGTCACAAATGTACACATATCCAAACACGTTTTTCGGACAATATTAAAAAAAAAAACGATACGACAAAGTCGAATTCACCTATATTAAGTTTATTTCTATTATTAAGTCCTATTCTTATATACAATATCATTCATAGTAGTTATACGTACATAAACATGTACAGATCTATTGAAAGTCGCATTTATTCCTGAAATTTAGAATAGTAGCTGATACGAACGAAGCGAGATGTTAAATATTCATACTAATTTAAACTGAGCGGCTAAAATTTTCCATTATCACATGCCGTACAATCAATCATGCTTTAAGATGACCCCTGCAGCAACTGATCTGTTATCATACTTCAAACTGTCTTAAGAGATTTACAGCGTCCGACCCAATTAATTTATAAAGGCCGTAATTTGCATAGTCTTCCCGGTGACCAATCATGATTACAAATTTTTATGATGCAAATATTTATTTTGTTTATTATTTATAATAATCTTCTACACAGCCACATTCACATGTTTGAATGATAAAAAAAATAAACAAAATAATAACATTCTAATTGTGTATGTTATGGTGGTAAATATTTTTTCGCTGTCGACCTCTGTCACTTTATAAACTCACCCTCGTCACCAGAACGTGACACTTTCTTGTATGATTGGAATTAAAACAATTCCAGTTTTCGCAAAAAACGGTGAAATATTTAATAACTATATACTCGTAGATGATGTACTTATACCCTCGTCTGCTTATTTGTCTTGATTATGTTTGCTTACTACAATGACACGTGCTTACAATAACTATCAATATATACTCTTCGTTTTTCTGTTAATCTCTCTTGATTGTCTTGAAAATTGTAAAAGAAATATCTTTATGTTCCTATTTGTATTGATCGAAAGGTTTTCTTACGATTGTTATTTTTATTTTTTTTAGATTTGGCGTTTTTAATCCTATTCTTACGCTTACTACAAGAAAAAAAATTAACATTCTTGTAAGTGCATTCTATTGTGCCATATAGATTTCCTTGGATAGGTGGAAAAAATTACGGCCGTAATGTATACGTTAAAAAGAAAAGAAGTTAAGAAGTTTATCACAAGTAAGTAAGTTGTATAACTTAATGAATAATTGCTGTTAACTTACAAAATTTTAATGAAGAAGTAAAAATACTTCGAAAGTAACTTATATGAATTTTTAGCTATCAGTGCCGCAGTTTATAGTGTGTATTATTTAGAATTACTTAACATTTACTCAGTTCACTTAAAGAAGCGCTGTGCTATAGTGAGTTTCTTTACTATCTGTAATAATGTGGTACATACATTTTCGTGTTTAATACCAAAATCAATTTAGATGATAGCTGTCTACAAAATTGCTGCGTACGTTTTACATTATGTGAATAAAAAATTGGAATTTAAAACACATTACATTTTTCATTAATTACATATTGTTAATAGTTTTTAAAAGAAATTTAATACTAACATTTCTTTGTTTGGTGGACATTTATGATAAGAAAAGTATTTAATTTGCTAATGTAAACAACCCGTTTGTAGTTTCTCAACGAGTTTTTAAATTATTATTTAAAAAAGATTCAGTTTCGGGTCTGCTTTGAAAATATTAATTAATCTTTGCGAGTTAATTTAGAACTGAAAGTATTATTAGATTTTCTTTTGTCGTACCAGTATTAAAACTCTGAAAGAATAAAACTAATCCCTATATTTTTTATTACTTAAACCCATAAAATCCGATCTTCGAGAGGCGCAACCTTTGTGAGATTTTGATGTAAGATGAATATATCAGTTATTTTCAGCAATAAGGTTGAGTAAATTAAGTGTTAGTGATTTTCGTTTTTATAACCTTACAAATTGAAACGGCTATATTATTTTAATACGTGTTATAAAAGGAGATATTATTTAATGCTTCACAATAAAAACGTGTATCATATTTAAGTCCTAGAACGTTATAATGAAACAATTTTAGTACATTCTCTTGGGGCAAAAGTTATTAAGCCGTTCATAAAAATCGCATTCAAAAGGTATTTATCCAAAAAATTTATTAAAATACGATAAGAGTTTGAACAGTTAAAGCTTTTTAAATAATCGTAGGCTAGTGCCTGACCACGTTCTTACTTAATGGTAAGTGGAGATGTAGTCTTCCATATGTATAGAATAAATTTTAATAATCCAATTATTGATTAGTGCATTAATACCTTTTTATGATTTATCAGTAATTTTCGCGTCGATAAAAAAGTTGACAGTCAAAAATTAATAATAATTATAGTAATTGATTATTAAAATTAATTTACATTATATATAGATTTTCATTAACTTGATATTAAAAGGTACACGTGCATAGTATAAATTTATAAACACATATTAAAAAATTTACAACATTTAATATTTTTCTAAACAAAAAGTTTGTTTCTGTATAAAAAACAGTTATTTGTAATACTTACAAATTAATTTATTCTGTTAAAAATGTATCAACATTTTTAATACACATTAGTTTACAGTTAAATAGCTGGTATTATTTATTTATAAAGTTTAATGTGATTTAATATTTTTTTATCATTACGAAAATTAGGAATAAAGAAATTAATTTCTAGTTGTAAGTTAATAAATAGAACAGTACAATTATAATATATTTTTATATCGATTTGATAAGATATACCCATATTCTGTTTTATGACTGCCAAATCATAACCTGTATCTAACTGATTTAATAGATTTAAATTGATAATATTAACCGAAATAAGACTTGTTTAATTTAAAACATAAAGGCTTCATAAATGACTACGATAACAAAGATAATAAACAGCTGCGTACTGCAGCCGTTGTGAAGCACAAGCTAAAATTACTAGATAAAGTAAAGCCATTTGGCAGATAACATAACAGGAGTTTAACTTAATGCAGCTAGACATAAAACAGTACTTCCACTAATAACTATTGCGGTATCTTATCTGTAGTAATATTGTTACGGTTTAGTTTATTAGGATAAATAAGTTTTAAAGAGTGCAATAGTTTTTTTTAATTAATATAATAATAACATTTATTATTTTTGCACATGCTATTGTGATCCAAAGACAGGTAGAGCTAAGCATCATTATTATGGGTCAATGGACACATAAACGTACAAAAATATTTTTAAATACATAGAACCTATTTTATATCATGTAATCAGTACAATTTATTATTAAAATTCCTTTTTATTAATGTTACCTTCAATACTAAAAAGTAACGTAAAGTAAAAAATACTTGTGTTTATATTTTTAAAGTATTATAAAGTTTTATTACTCACGATGATATTCGTTAATTAGTTGAAGAGCCTGGAGACACATAGAAGAATATGTTAGGCTTTTGCGCAATTTTGTTGCGCCTAGGTATTCGAGTTTGTTTCTGTTTTGCGTAGCATCAAATGTACTGTACACTTGATATTTGCAAATGATGAGACACCTTCTTTATTGCTTGGGGCCATGCATTTTCGGATTTAAACCACTCGCGAACTATAAGTTCTGGCAATTGCCTTCTTTGTGTATTCTCAATGCATTGTATCACTCTTTCTAATTGCAATGTTAACACTTTGAGTCTCATAGTTGGGCTTAGAGCGAAAATCCGGTAATGTAAGCAGGGTATGCAACATATTAAAATAAATATAACTTGTAACTCATGAAATATTGTAGTAGTTCTTGAGTAGCTAACATTTACAGGGAAAAATAGTATTCTAAATCTTTCGAATTTGACTGATTTAACTGATTATGTTTAAGGCCTTTTACTAACATACAAGTTACATGAATTTAGTTAAAATTCAAAATACATATTCTACAAAAGCCCGCATAGTATGTACGTTACATTAATCCGGCCTGTTGGCTTAATACTATAAATCCTCTCTAAGCATAGTTTCCTACGCGACCATGCTTCTAAGTTCAAACGAATTAAAAGTACATTGCATATATGTTATGGTATAATTCTGAATAAACCATATCACGTTTTCTATGTATGAAAGTTATATAGTACAACCGTTACTATTGAAATCTCCGTATTTTTGACTTTGATTAGAATTGTCAGCAATAATGACCAGATACTACAAAATATTTAGTATGTTTGGTGAAGTATTTCCTATAAAGAAAGAAGTATTTTATTTTGAAGTAATTCTTTGTTCTTCTTTTTATAACAATGTTCCAACGTTAACTGCCACTTTTTATTCTAGATTTTTCTGAATCATATTATTTTTTGTCTATAGCATATTTAATAGACATTACGCTTCTTGTGAAAAATGGATTAAAAACAAGATTTGTGTATTTCGAATTAATATTCACTATTTTGGCCACCACTTGATGGAGCAGATAATTTTTCTTTATAATTTTGGTAGTATATTCTATCATCATATAAACAACATTCTCCTTTGGTACTTATTAAAAAAAATAAAACATGGAAAAAAATTGAGTATTTTATTACCGTTCAACTTTTAAAGTTTACTCATTATCAGACACATACAAAAAAACTTACATACCTCATAAAATCCCTAGCTAATATGACTTCAAGTCTATTATGGTTTTTAAGAAGAAGAAACGCGAGTAAGTTGAGTAGCAACTGCTTTAGATGTTTTAACAAATCGGGATATAGAAAATTGTTTATAATATCTTTGGTATTATTACTAAAATTACTTTCAATCGAATAAAGAAACGGATAAAAATCAGATCAAATATCTTATCCACAGATAGAAACTCAAAGAATTATATAAATGATGTATAATACGATACAGAATCAATAAAATACATAAAAACTTATTTGGCATCGTTACTCTCACTCCACCCATATTTTAACTACAACAAGTGCGGACGACATGTGGGTATAGGAAATATCCGTGAAGTTTTTTCACGGTGACAAAAAAGTTAGTATAGTTATGAAGTTAAAATATGACTAATAACAACCACTTTTATATATCAACACTCCTTTGTGGTAATATTAAAGATCCTCAAATATTTTAAATTTTGTGATTTTTTTAATGATATTTGTTTATTTTCGTTAAAATTTATAGGAAAAAAAATTTAAAAATCATAAAATCATTTTAAATTAACGGCTCAATACACAATTGTGATTCTTTTAACAGCAAGAATATGTATTGAAAGGTTCCATTTTATAATTTTATGGTTTAAATACGGATAGAAAAAATAACGAAAAAACTCTTTTAAGTAGGCGAAGACGGTTATTCCCAATTTTTTAAAAAAATTATAAGTCGTATAAAAAATAGTTGTGTATGTATTTTTGCAAACATTATTACAAAAATCAATATATGTGTAGCGTTATAAACAATAAATCCAATTCAAGAACATGTAGTCATGAATTACGTTACACGCGTTGTAAGAAAACCTATGCGGATACTTTTTATTCTTCGTGAGCGTGATCTTCAAGAACGTGAGCACTTTACTAAATTAAACGGCCTTTATGTGTTACGATAGAAAGCAAGATTGTTCAGTCGTTAACCTAAAATTTTATAATAAATATAAAAATATAATTTTCTCAGGTTTTAGTGCCAGCACTAGGTATCTCTATCTACAGGCTGAAAATGGTAGTGAATCAGATTATTAAAACTCTAGTCATATTACGTGTCTAATTTTATACTATCAGTCTAATTTAAAACTTACGTGTAACTTTTTGTTTATATATGTAATTAAGAAAACGGTTCTAACCACATTATTTAATAACAATTGAACGATACAAATTTCCATCGTCATTTGAAAAATAATATACTAATGTTATACATTGATAAAAGTTTACTAGGCTGTTACTAATATTTTAATTCATAATTTTTCTCATTGCGTTGACCAGAACCTCTATGGACAATAATTTTACAGAGATGAAACTTATAATTTATACTATACTTAAAATAACATAATTTAAAGAAGACATTCTTCTTTAAACTATGATATTACCAACCAGTTAAAATATTGCATAATAATAAACAATAATTTATACTTAAAAACATATTACAATTAAATATTTTTCTTTCATAATCGCAGCGATTTTGAAGTGAGTAGTACCATTTATCCAAAATGATAATCCATAAAAAATTAAAGTACATAAAATGGTCATTACGTCACAGATCTTGAGGTCATAAAAGTTTTATAAAAAAGAACTCTTTACGAGAACGATATATCTAACATGTTTGTTTATTTATATAAGGGTTATATTTACGAAATTTTAGCAGCTTATAAAATATATTTTAGTCAAAATGAACGACGTATAAGATATTGTAGCGGTGTATACATAACGTCCCAAAATTTGATTACAGGTAAGAACGCTGGAACACAAGGCGGCAGGGTGCCATAGATAAGACACGGCCTCCTTTAACAACATCTTAAATAAGATTACTGTACTTGTGTGAATTTTGAACTAATTTCCTCCGTAGTTAATACAAAACCCATGGTTTACATAAAAAAATCTTATACATAATTTTCTTTTATTGGATTAAGTATCTATACTAATAATATTCAAAGTACTGACTAATTCACAGGTTGACTGACAGACTTATATCTACGAACAACCTAAACAGTTGGTCCTAGAGACATGAAATTAGGACGGAGTGTTTTTTGATTTGAAGGTCTAGCACTAAAACAAAGAAAGAATTATTTGAAATTTTATCCCTAAGGGGGAAGAAAGTAAGGGGGAAGAAAATTACAATGAAATGTTCTATTCTCTGAATCGATCGACTCGACGATTTGTGAACGTACAGGAGGGAGATTAACCTTAATAATAAAAACATTGTCACGCCCAGAGAAATGGGCGGATTTTTTATAGGAAGGCAAACGAGCGAGCGGTTCACCTGATGGAAAATTATCACCGTCGTCTATAGACAGCCGCAACACACGGGGAGTCGCAACTGCGTTGCCGTCCTTTTAGGAAAGAGTAGGTTCTTTTCTTGAACGCCCTTAAGTCGTATTGGTCCGGAAATACAGTTGGCGACAACTGATTCCACAGGATGATTGTGGTGACCGCTAATCTGGTACAAATACAAACTCAATTCGTAATACACTTTTAAGATAAAAATATTATAAATTACAGTAGTACAAGCATTTGTCAAGATTATACTAAAATTAAACAAGAAATCAATTTTATGAGTAAGTATGTTTACAATTAATTTAAATGGAATACTTACTTTGAAACTTCATAGGGTTTATTTAATTTAATTTAGAAACGACAACCGTGGTAAAGACCCGGCTTGTAGAAAAGCTCGATTAATTAACAAGGACTAGTCGCAGGGGAGCCCCAGCAGCAGATTGTTATTTCTGTATTCCATTTGGGCTTCTACAAAAGGAGAACTGTTTAATTAATTTTCACCATACATTATTTCAGTCCAACTTAAAAAAGTTGTGATCTGATTTAAATATTCATAAATATTGTAAATGATTCAAAGTATTTACAACAAAATAATAAAATTATTGCAAGGCTAAATTAGGATTATTGAACAATGTAGTGTGCTCGTAATTAAAAATATTTGACAGTTGTTGATATTCACTTCATGGAATACTGTCAATAAATATTCGTGTAATAGTAAATAAAATTATTGAAGTATGTGAAAAATTAAGTAATTATGTAACTGAGTAATATTAAAAGAGGATGTTCATTGCGTTTATGCTCTTCCATCATCCTTCCTTCTTGTTCCGCGTTGCCGGTCATAATATCGTTATAGCGCTTTTATCCTATGGATAAGCTCGAAGCGTGATTTATTCAACAAGGTAAACGCTGTAAAGCTTTTCCGAGCGTAATCGTTACAAAGCGGTTGGTCATTTTTGAATAAATAAATATTTCTACTGGTTTTTGGGAATTTGTTGGTATATATTTTATTTATTTTTTAAGCTTTTTATTTAAAATACAGTATCTATGCTACGGTATCACCATACAGGCATAAAAGTCCATCATGACCCCTTAAAGTAATAACAAGAAGTGAAATAATTGGATTAAAAACGGTACAACAAATGGTCTCCGCAACACAGTGGCTAAGCAGCTTACTTTGTAACAAGGTGGCCCTAGTTCGATTGCAGGACCACATTATTAGAGGAGTATGAATATTGTAGTAAGGTTTTTAACCGGTCTGGGTAGTTACCACACACAATATCAATCTGCCGCCAATAAAGCATTTCTCGGTTCGTGCAGTCGTAAAAATCTGGGAGACAGAGTATTGTGGGTGAGCACGCTTCACTATGTATGTCCCCGTTGTCTTTAACACAAAGTAAAATTGAAGGTTTATCCCATTGTCTACTGCTGGTGAAAAAAAATAGAAACTAAATTAAATTCTGTTGAGCCGTTAGAGAACTGCAGTGCTACTAACACTTATATGTACATTCTTAATATCGATAAAAATAATATATTGTAATTATCGAACGTCTAGACAAATAGTTCTAGTTCATCACTTTAACCTTTTAGAAACAGTGTGTTAGTTGGTTTTACTTTAATTCAATAATTTAAGTTTCTTTTTATTTACTACTGTCTATAAAACAAAATGAATTGCTCCGATATATTCCGCAGTTAATGTTCCGCACGGAATTTCTTGAAATTCACTTGTGTTTTTGTTAAAGTCAATTTTGTTCTTCGAGCCAGTCGTTAAAGCTAAGTAGCAGACCTCATTAACTTACTTTTTAAATTTATTTAGACTAGAGTTGAATAAGTTTAAAGCGGAACCTATTTGAAGACCAAAGACGGCACAATTGCGAAGTAAAAATGGTTAAGCACCCTTTATTCAAAGCATACTTAAATTAAGTCTTTTGTTGTTTATAAAATTATCAGAAGTTTATTTATAAATAATGAACTATTTCATTTATGATGTCATGTTTTTTATATCTTAGTATTCTTATAAAAATACATTGTTAATCATCTACAGGTAAAAAATCCTAATAAAAACAACGGTATAAAGTAATTACTCAATTATCATTACGTGTAAGTTCAGAAATTAAGTTTTCCCTTCATTTTTTGTCACCAACGTGAAATTCTTTTGTTAGAACATATAAAGCAATTTGCACTAATGTTCCGCAAGGAAGTGTACGATAAGGAAAAATGGCAGACGTGACACAAAAGAGGCAATATTTTTTGCTTGCATGTGTTTCACTGGTATGGTGGTAATAAAGACATTTTAGCTCGCATTTGCCGAACAATTACTCCCAAATAAGGTTTTATTCTCTGCATTCATTACTTTAACGTTAACCCATTTGTAGTGAGAAAAAATTAAACTTTTGCATTCATAATGCTAATACAGAGATAAGTATTTTAATATAATTATCATGTGGTATTTGCTTAGGTTATTTTAAAGGATTATTAACTCTTTTATTTCCTTACTAGACTATCAAAAAGATCGAGAGTTCAATAGCCTACTGATTAAAGTTCAACTCCCAACTTTCAAAGGTATGAAACCAACAATCGACAATTCGTAAATTATAAACCAGAACCGAAGGCCTTGGACTCACCTCTTTCGACCTGTTCTCTAAACAATAAAGTTATTAGCATTGATTAGATACTGTAAGCTGAGTAAAGAGTTCTTGAGAATCGTCTAGAGATATTCATCGACTTGTAATTTCTGTTTCTTATTTAAATCCATTAACACTTAACATTGTTGTTAAAATTTTTGATGTTTTCAAAATTATGTTTGGCAACTAGGCATATACAATATATCTAATATATCATGTCTTTTCGTTTATCTATCTGACTGCTGCTTACGCCCGAAATTAAAAACCTGTAATTTAGCATTCTCAGTCCAGCCATAAGGTCTGTTACAAATGAAAGAGCATTTTTTTAAGAAACAATGTTATATTACTAAAATGTATACCTACATATTTATTAAAGTTTTAGCAAAAGATAAAAAATATTCTATTCGAAATGGCCATCTTTGGCTTTTATACAGGCCTTTAATCTGTCAGGCTACGAATCTATAGATTTATACATTGCTTGTACGATTTGTCATTTTGCTTATTGTAATGTTCTTTAATAGTGAAATTTTTTTATAAGGTAAAAAGGTTCTTTTCTGACTTTCACCTGCTCATCACGACAGAAAGCGTTTTCATCGATCCACTCTCTTTAATTGTAAACATTGATTTTGGGCATGTCCTGTATATCGACGATAAATACCGAGCTTCAGGTTGTGTTTCATGATACGCGACAGAGTCTTAACAGGAATCGTCATTTCTCACGATAACATTTTTTGCTTTCTAATGGGGCTTCGAAGAATTCAGGCTTTAACAGCGTTAACACCAATTGTATTTCTAACAGCACGCGGCCGCCCCGATCTTTTCTTGTCTTCGACAGAGGAAGTGTTTTTATATCTATTGATAGTACAGAGTAGATAGTAGAACATACAGCTGATACCAAGCATTTGAAGTATTTGGAATGTGACCCTCGGCTCCAAACCCACTTCTTGGAAGGCGATCACTGCAATCCTATTTTCTTTAACACCCCATTCCATATTGTAATTTGATAATTAACACGAAAAAATATGTGAAATGGCACAAAATCGAAAGAAGTTTTTAAAATAATAAACGTGTTCCAAATTCAAAATAATTAAAAAGTTGAAAAAAATAAGTTTTGGTAATGAAAAGATAAACCTACTAATAAGTTAAAGGAGATTACCTTTCCTAGTATCTCATGAAGAGTTTTCAGAGAGTTCAAAGAACTACGTGTGTATGTGGATGATTATTTCAATCAGAAAATCGTTTGCGAAATATTAGGCTTTAACATACTATTTTTTTATCAGAATTAATGTTTTCGGAAGTTGAAAGTAATCACGGTGATGTTAAAAATTATTATTCATTTAAGCCTTTCTTAAAAAAAATTCCAAAAAGAAAATTAGCGTTTCAAAATATTATTTTCAAGTATTTTACTTTAAAAATTAGGATTTAAACTGTTTGCAAAATAAGAATCCTTTTCATTTTGAAGTATAAATTTTAAAAGTAAACAATTTTATGATATGAAGTATTACTTTAAATGTAATACAACAAAAGCCGGCTGAAACCTCACCTACCCCCGCGCATCGCGATTTGAGAAGAATGCTCGACTTTTTTGTGTAAACAAGAATGCATTGGTGAAGTACCATCTTTCTTACTTCATGTTCTTCACTCGAAATGCGAATACTTGTTTAGAACAAAGGATGAGGCCCGAGGCAGTATGAACTTCAGCGACTCAGGTGTGCATTGACCGCAGATGGAGCTTTGTTTTAATTCTGCATGTTATGAAAATAAATACTGAGTAATAAATATACAATAGTTATTAACTCTACTCCATCTAGAAAGGAAACTGTTCCTCTAAAATATTGATATAAACTTGGATAGCAGAACTATCAAGTTTTGTCATCGGCACTAAATATGTAATTTTAAAAATTTATTATATAGTTCAAAAAGCATTCATTTATGTCGTTTTAAATAAATATACTATTTCTATGATGTTTCGAAGATTGAATATGACACAGAATACATGAAAAAATCAGTTATTAAATGAAAAGATACAACACTACCACGTTGACGTAACGTCAAACAATTTTTATTTTGCCTTCATGCGTAGGTAAGTAATTCAACATAAGTAATGCATATTTATAAGCAAAAGTTTTAATCACAAACTCTCTTAGCGATTTACACGTCAGATCCATTTAATGGTATTAAATCACATCTGTACTCTCCTTGGCCACTTCGTATCACATGGCAGTATAACTCGAGTCCGTAATTACTTTTTATGCTAGAATACTGATTCACTCCCCGTAATATACTAACTCTGATTTTAATTAAATGAAGATCATAATATTTACTCACACCTAACACTTAGCGGAAATGAAGTTCATCTTTTTTCATTACTTTTAACGGCGTTGCTTTGAATTATGCTATCGGAGCGGATATTCCCTATATTTTTTAATTATATGGCCATCCTGTATTAGAATTATAATTCATTAGTCATATGCAGATATCAGAGTTTTTATCTTTGCCTTGAATTTTTATCTTCTCATAAATCTGTAAAGGAAAAACTTAATTTTTTTGTATATTTAACGAGTATGAAATTTGGCATATGTAAAGTATATTTGTAGTAAAACAAAATTTACGAATTGAGTATTTTAAATTTAAAATAAGTAAAATAATCGGCTGTTAATGGCAAATACAGATTATCAGTAAAATTTTTATATCTTAATGTTAAGTTTTAACCACTGCAAAGATTACATGTATAAAAAATATGTTAGATAACTATAGTTATATTCGGACTTAAAGGCAACCAAGTTTTGGGAATCTGTTAGCTACGAGTTACTCACCTCGTGTTTCTTATATCTTGTAAGAGACTGTAATTTATAAATAAATATATGGACATCAGTCGTACTGTTGCGCGCTCGGGCAGCGTCGGTTACACGTGCGCCTACTGAGGTGCGCTCGCTTTGAGGGTTTTTTGTGGGTATTTACATACTTATATTTACTCGATCATCGCATGTACGAGTGTAGTTTATAAACATGTCTGATAATGTTAGCATGGCTAGCATTGACAGTGATGTTTCAAGTGGGCAACAAGTACATGAGAGTGAAGCGTTATTAAGGAAATTAATGAGCCCAATCATGGGTAGATGTGAAAAAGATATTAGACCGGAGAAAAGATGTTAGAGCGGAAGTGATGAATTGAATACTAAAAAGAATGATGAAACTGATTTATACATGTGACGAGATCAAAACGTTTAGCGAGAAGACATTCAAAAAAGTGAAACGAAACGAGTTCCAAAAAAAATACGAAGTCTGTGTGACGTCACTAGAAGTATTACCTAAACAAATAGGGATGGCAAAACTATTAAAAACAGAAGACGTACAAAAGATTGTTGATATTAAGTATAAAAATCCCTTTAAAATGTTTATAACGTTTGAAAATAAAGTAAAAGCGAAGAAATTTATAAATAATAAGAAATTTGAAGAACTTGGCTACAGATGTCATTTTACAAATGAAGTCGGTTTATCTTATGGCATAATACGGTACTTAGAACTAGATATAGATGAGAAGGAACTTACTAATGCATTCCAATGTAAATATGATATTATATCAGTCAGAAGACTTAAGCGATTAAGCGATAGTGGCGAATTGGTTACGAGCGAAACCCTTCGCTTTTGTTCTAAAAGTTCTACGTTACCTACACATATACATGGATTCGGTTGTCATTTTAAAGTAGAACCGTACAATATTTCCCGTGACCCAATGTTCAATATGCTGGAAATTCGGACACTTATCTAGGTCCTGTACAAAGAAAAAGAACGTGTGCCTAAAATGTGGGAAAGACCACGGCAACTGTGACACTAATAATTATATTTACATAAATTGTAAAGGCAAACATATGGCGTTTAACAAGATATGACCTATGTTTTTAAAATAAAAAATAATTAGATCTATAATGAGCTGCACGTACAAAATAGCTTTAGAAAAATATTTAAAAGAAGTGGCGAAAATTAATCATAAAGTAATAGAAAGAAGTCTAACTCGTAACGAAACGCTTGAAAGTAGTGATCAAAAAAAGTCGTACAGAGATATAGTAATGTCAGGTAAAACCATTTTATTGCAAGGAAATAATGAAAACAACATGGATTTCTCAGATAACGCAATAAACTGTAATACAAACACGCAAGTTAGGAAAAAAAAGAAAACAAAACAAAAAACGAGGAAGATGGCAAACTCGTCAGGAGAGAGGGAAAGCACAAAGAATAGTGATATTAAATTAACTTTTCATACTTTTTTAAAGAAAACCAAAAAATTATCTTTTCTAATAATAGTTTAGAGAGAAAAATTAGACATGTCTTTGAACTAATTGTTCATAAGTTCACTAGTGGTTAAGTTTATAAAAGATGGCGACATTTTAGGGAAATTTTATAATGCAATATTCAATAAAGGATAATAACAAAAATAAAGAAAATGTTAAGTTTATACAATGGAATGCACAAAGTTTGTAACAAAAACGTAATGAATTAGAACTTTACTCAAATCAAGATAATATACATATTTGTTTGTTAAGTGAGACGTGGTTAGAAGATGTAAATTTAAGCGTTAGCAATTATCGAGTTTTTAAAAGGAATAGAAGGGATTCGTACGGGGGGGTTTCTATACTGGTCCACAAGTCATTGGAGACTCAAAAATATCCATTAAATATTAGTAACATTGAAGTTATATGTGTAAAAATACTTAATTGTTCTAACTTAGAATATGAAAGTTGGATATACTGTCCACAATCTGTACATACATCGTTGCGTGACTGGGAGGATGTGTTTAGTTGTTTTTCAAAAAAAAACATTGTAACGGGAGATTTTAATGGCCACCACACAAATTGGTCGTACAAAGTAGATACAAGGGGACAACAATTATTCGACGCTTCTTTAAGTGTTTCATTTGTATTAATTCTGGAGACCCGACCAGAATCTCCATGACTAATGACACGCTGCGTACAACTTCTCCTGACATTACTTTTGTATCAGCAGACATAGTAATTTATTGCAAATGGAATGTTACAAATGAAAGTTTAGGGAGCAACCACTTGATAATTAAATACTCACTTGAAACTATGGAGGACTATAAAGTAACTAAACGACATAATTTTAAACTAGCAGATTGGGCTAAATATAACGAATTATTGCATAATAAATTTAACAATATATCGGTAGATAACAACAATGTTCAAATGATTTATAATAATTTTGTTGAGGAAATTAATAATGCTGCTCATAAGAGTATTCCAGTCACGAAAACTTATAACAAAAGAGAACAATCGTTTAAACCCAAGCCATATTGGAGTCCATCTCTGTCTCATATTATAGCACAGCGACGATTAGCCCTAAAGGCATTTAGACGGAATACTACACCACAAAATTTTGATAAAAGATAAACATTACCGAAGTTAAACATTTAATTCGGAAGGCTAAAATAGATAGCTCAAAGTTATTTTGTAATAAAATAAGTGAGACAACTAACACCCCAGATATGTGGCAAAAGATGCGATGGATAAAGGATCTCAAAAAATTACCAAAAATCGTATCGGAGGAAATGAAGATAGAACTTCTTACTTCTTTAACCCGGGAATATGTTGGATCGCCAATTTCTATTTTAAATTCTACCAATCCACACTTAGATGCCGATTTCTCTATCCAAGAATTTAATAATTGTCTGAAAAAAAGATACGGCCCCAGGCGCTGATAATATAACGTACTCGATGATTTTTTACTTACCTTACAACGCTAAATCTTGTTTAGTATTCATATATGACTTAATTTTTAATCACGTTTCTATACCAGAGCAATGGCGCAATATCAAAATTATCCCGATCCCTAAAGCAACTAATAATGGCCAGATTGAGAATCTGAGACCTATCTCTTTAATTTCTTTTTTATGTAAAATATTTCATTTAATATTATGTAAACGTTTAGAATGGTTTGTAGAATGGAACAAAATACTTCATTCAAATACAATTGATTTTAGACGAGGCCAGTCATGTGTTGACTGTTTAGTGCGTTTTGTGTCTAAATTAAAAATTGGTTTTACCAAGAGTATTCCCAACGTAGCTTATTTTCTGGATATTGATAATACGTACAATAACTTAATAAGGTTAAGAAATAAATGTTGAATTTTTAGTTACAATCAAGAATGATTTCAATGTTGGTGCTAAAGTATGTAAATAGTTATGGTCATTTTTAAGTAAAAGACATTTAGTTTAACAATTAGTAAAAACGATGATGCAGGTGTTGTTGTAAGGTGAACAAATATGGGTCTTGCACCAGGAGATCCTATCTCTCCCCTTCTTTTTAACATTGCCACGACGGAGGACAGACTTGTTTATTTAGTAGGGGGAGAAGAAATAATTCTCAATCTCAGAGAATCTCAATTAATGTAAATCAGTGTAATGTAGATGTTTAAAATTTTAAATATCTGGGCCTGTAGCTGGATCGCTCTTTACTTTTTAATAAACATATTAATGAGACACGAAATAAGACTAATAAAATTATTAATATGCTTAAAATACTGGCTGGACCAACCTGGGGTCTTCATCCCAAACACATGAAATTTGTACCTGGCTCTAATTCGTAGCAGAATAGACTTTTATAGTTTTATTTATGATAGCGCAGCAAAATCACACTTAGCTAAATTAGATAGGGTACAAAATATGGCACTTCATGTGATGGTGGCTTTATTAGAACTACTTCTGTTCACGTAATGGAGTGCGAATTGTGTATTCCCCCACTGACCTTTAGACGACAATATCTAACGTCAAAGTATTGTATAAAGCCAATGTCGTGGACAAATAATGTATCAATTCAGATACTACAACAATTAAAAAACACGTGTCACTCCCGATATTGGAGCAGAAAAAAGAAACCCCTTTTGGTTATAGTTTATGAAGATATTAAAACTGAAAAGCTTAAGTCATGCTGTCCTTTAGAAATGTTTAAACTAAACACGTGGATATCAAATATAGATATGAGTTTTATTAGTAGTAATATTGAAGATATGATTAAAGCGAAAAATAAATATGACAAAAGTTCTTTAAAATATTATACATGACAACTTTTAAATTTAAAATATAAGGATTATCATAAAATATATACAGACGGGTTTAAGCATCTGGAGGTGTTGGGGCAGCTTATTATGACCGTAATGCTGTCCTTGTGGCAGCAGGACCTAATGGCCTCGTCGGTGGGGCGCGACACGCTTCAGGCGTTAGCGCCCCTCC
>DWQX01002268.1:0-22647 GCA_018245475.1 Pharmacophagus antenor
ATTAATAATAATATAATATAAAATAATATAATAATTTTGGTTGAGGCCCATTCCCAATCAATATTTTCAGTTATACTAGACAAATACTTTCAACTGGTAAACCGCGGACCTTTTCACTTTAATTTTGAAGACGTCCAACGATGTAATCGTACGGGAATAGTGACGCTGACAAGATTACATGATATAAAGTACTTACTATTTCATCCATACCATGAAGTAAATGTTTTTATTCGAAGAATTCTGAGTCCACCATAGAGTAGCGAAAAATCGGAAGTAAATGATTTTACGATCTGCTCTTATTATAACACATACTCCCTATGATCGCCGAAGAAAGATTTTTGATTCAAATATTAACTTCTTTTTCTTTTTATAGAAATTAATTTCGATACTTACATCGTTTATATGAAATTATATAAACTTCGTCGAATACGATGTTTGTAAGACCCAACCATAAACATGAAAGAAACAGTCGACGATGGTTTCTATTAGTAAACGCCATAACGTTAAGCGGTCATTTTAAGTAGCGCAAGACGCAATAACAGCAGGTCTAAAGTGACTTCTTTATTACCTCCGTCACCGATAGCTTGACCAATGTTATCCATTTTCTTCCATTACACATAGTGTGTCCATTGTCTACGGTGACACGCCTTTTCAAATTTTAAAATGTAAACGGACCTTTACAAAAAGCCGGCTATAAAATTAGTGTCTTTTAAAATGCATTTAACTGCTTCTCGTACCAGAACTTTTTACTTGTTTTGTTACTGCTTAGAGATCTTTGCTTTCTTTTTTGAAAATTTGATAATTTTTTATCAGTCCTAGTTATTTTACAACTTATGCTAAAATCCACCGACTGAAGTAATTTTTAATATTAATCGTTTTTTGTTACTGGAAAATTAAATTATTGAAAATTTTACAATTTATTTTTATATCTTATTAAGAGAATTATTGATAGAGGACAGAAAAATTGGACTTGTTATAATATCTAGGTTAGATGTAGTCTGTTCTATGCGTACATTTTATGTGAAATAGTGCAAATAAGAACAATAATAGAGTATAAATTAAGGCTTGATTAGGATTTCAAATAATCCAATAAAACTAAAACCCCAAAAAAAAACAATAAAAATATTATTATTGTTTATTTATTTATTTTTTAATCTATTTTATATTTTTCTTGTTGTGTTTATTGAGTGGTGTTATTTGTCTTATAGGCGAATTTTATTCATTTTATGTTATGCTGAGTTGAATAAAAGTCTATCATTATTATTCAATAAAAATTATATTTTGTAATCTTTTTATCCAGAACATTCTGTTTTGCTTTATGTATCATTACGTACGAATGGATACTCCAATCAATGGATGCCATTGTTAGTTTATTAGTTCAATTTGCGATACCCTACATAAGAAACACCATATAGTAGCTATTTCATATTATACATTTCATATTACATATTATGTATTATAGGTAAAGTAAATAATTTACGTGGACTGTTCCAGACAGTTTTCAATGTCAATAATTAAATTAAAAAATATTACATATTTCTTTTACATTATAGGCACTTAGTTTTATTAGGTAGTTAGTTTTTTACAAAATTTTGTAAGAAAGCGTTAAGTGTGCACCGTGTGTCTGTGGGGCGCTTTGTTACCTGCCACCGGAGGCAGTCCGTCATCAAGCCGCGCGCGCTCCGCTTGTCCGCTTGTCACATCTCCACTCTAGCCACCCACGAAGCTGTCACCAAACGGCGATCTATGCTAATGCCCGTTTGTCATAGACCTGCATTATCCCGCCCAAAACGAAAACATCCTGTTGATGATTTTGTAATATATTAATGTAAATACAATGATTGCATTATCTTTTCAATTATCATATTATAATTCTGATCGTGCTGTATTAATAAGTACAACAATCCAAAAATAAATACTATTTTATTAATAATAATTATTGTTATAAACCTAAAATTTTAATAACAATACCCATAACAAACAATTTTATAAAGCAAATAAATTACATGAAAATCCTCCATAACTATTATCCTCGTTGGTATCTGTCCTGTTATTAAAATTGTAGTAAACGTCATGGCCGCAACGAATAAATGTTTATAATAATTCAAACATGGTTGATAGATTGGATAATATTTGTGTTTTACTTATGGAAGGTCGATTTGTCGTTGATGAATGGGCCGGAGTGCTTTCGCCACGCTCCTTAAGAAAGGACAAACACGTCCTTTTAGAAGTGTAAAGAGTCGCTGTCGGACCTCTTCTGTGGCTATTAAAAATGATGCGTGTCTTATAAACGACTTAACGACTTTGGAATGCAACGTTATTATGTAATCCATTTCAATACTGTGTTTTCGTTTGCAATATAACTGTCAGATATTTTTATAATTCCTAATATTAAAATTGTAGCCAAGATATAATTCATATTATATTTAAAGATAAAATGATTCAAAATTATGCTATTTTAATTTGTTTTGTAATTATTAAAAACAGAGCGTGTAAGATGTGTCCGACATCCTTAACGAAATTATTTGGAATAACATTATTGTTACTTTAATTTTTTATGTTTAATTTTTTTATTTACTTATTTTTGACATTTTGGTATTCACATCGGCATTTTTTAACGCCAAAGCTTTTGCGAACTCTTCGGCAAAAAAAAAGATAATTGCTCCGTCAACCGTTGTCTCAATGTCACAGAAAGCCGCCGTAAGATAAATTATCTTTTGTTTACACAAAATACATTGTCCATTTAAGTGCTCTGCTTATGCTTCTATTATTCGTTTATAATAAATGATCTATATAACCGTTCTTGACAGTTAAAATTCCGCAAGTCTTAATTACGTAGACAACAACACAAGAGTTTTTGAAATCGTCAGCCAGACGTTTTGTAATTTTTTTTTAAAGGTTTTTAAGGCACATTTAAGATAGGGCCAAGTAGTTTGGTGAGTCACGCGTACGGCATGCCTGGCATTCAGCCGACAGGACACGCGTATCTATCACATACACCTACTATGATCTCGGATATTATAAATACGACGACATTAAAATTAACATAAGATCGCAATTTCACTACATACCTCTAGACATGGGACATAGAGCCGTGATAAATTATGGTTTTGATCATAAAATTAACAGAACTACATCATTTCAAGCGAAAGTTACTGAATAGTAACAAGATGTTAAATCACTGCGTGGGATTAAACAGTGGAAATTTTTATTTAATTTATATTAATTTAATTATGTTATATTAGACGACAACGTAATGATGTAGTAATCGTTAAGATACATGTACGTACTTTAATATTATAAATTGCGTATTATAAAACCTTTCGAATGTTATTTCACTAACTACCAAATACAATGTTTAAATTGTCCGGCGTCTGTCAATAATGTTAGATTGAAACGAAATTACTATTTAATTAAAGAATTTAGCTTTTCAGAAGCACTCGTATTGTACATGAAGAAGATAGTCCAGCACAAACTGAGTGAGGATTTTTGCCTGAGTTTATATGTAACTAAAAGAAAATAATATTTAACAAAAAAACTATGGGATACATTCTAGAGAATCAGACTAGTGAACTTTGTTATGAACAAAATAATTTCTTCATATAGCTTGATCTGGAATGTTCTGCTAAAGACAAATTGTTCATTGAATACAAAAAAGAACTAATCGAAGAAGAGCTGCGTTTAACTGTGAACCGGCGCGGCATTATTGCGATTATTATTAAACAAAGGACTCGCGATAAGTTCGCGCGCATTTTCTTTGTTTAACAGAGCAATAACAATTACGTCACAATACTAAGCTCTCAAGTCTATATCCACGGCAGCTGCAGAGTCCTTGTTCCGCTTATGGTCATGAATCGTGCTTACCGCACTATAGATTACTGACATTTTCCACGTTTCCGCCTCTGCTGCCATATTAAAAGATGTCATAGTTACGCACGTGCATTATTATTATAAAACATTATGGCCTACATTTCTGATTAAACTGCGACCATTAAGGCGGGCAATGGTCTGTGAGAAATAACATATGTTAATTGAAAAGGCATTTTAAGGTCGTACACGTATCTTTTCTCGGAATATCTTGGGTCTTTATTTTTGTTTTAAATTTTATATAAACTATCGGATAGTATCTCTAAAGAGCTTACGTTTTCGAAGGTAGATATTAAATAATATATAAGTGACATGCCCCTACATTGTCATTCTACTGGTCAATTTAAATAAATAAAATAAAATACTACGTAGTATGTTGTTGTCACATATTTATATATTAATTTTTGGAATTTGATTAACGAGCGATTCACGCGTGACAATGTAATGTTTTTATGTGCTCTATTAGATGCCATTGAATTGTCGTCTACTTTCAGCTTTCACAGTGAACTGGATCTGGCCTGCCTCACGGTCCGCCTCGGACGAGAATTTGATAGACGGCACAATAACATCATTCCCAATACCGAACGCTATTTAATGAACCCTCGTCAGTTGGAAAGGTCAAATTATTTGAAGAGATTAATCTCGTTATTTATGTGGGCACACCCGGCTACCCGACGGATTTCACGATGCTCATGCATTTGTATATACAAATAATCATACTTTTTTTTTACGTACCTAATTATTTTATCATAGTCTTTCATCTAAACTATATTTCAAGTACGCTGTTATTTAAGACTATTGTAATTTTGCATTTCTAATTGCTTAGATTAATTTTCTTTAACTCGATTTTTATAACATTAGCTAATTATTCGAGCAGGATAGGATAGCATAGCTATTTTTGCAGACATACATATGACTGGCAGAGTATTCTGGGCGAGTAGGCTTTACGAAGTACGGCTCCATTACCTCTTAATATCAAGTGAAATCGAGGACAAGTATTGACCGATTAAAAAAAAATAAGACTTTCAAGTTCTAGCCATATTACGTGTTTATACATTGCTAGCACTAGAGCTAAATGTCAATATTTACCACTAATCCTTTGTAGAAAAATTTCCTTTGCATACAGTATAAAACATGGTTCGTTGCTCTTTCTAATTTGCGGTCGATGAACAATACTGTCTGTCGTACGTACACCATCGTTAAATATGCACCATTAATATCGTACGTGGGTTATCAATATATAATAAATTGTTTTACAGATATGCCATCGTGTTCTCAATTGTTTGAATAAAGTACTTCTATAATCTTCAATTTATGTACTTGGTGTCTCAAAAGAAAGGTGATATTTTATTTAGTCGCTATCGAGAGTTTCTCGGGAGCGGACCGTGCGTTGTGCGTACCCGAGTTTTACAAGAACGGTAATTCAGCGGCAGTAGCTCGTGGAAAATTTTGCAATATTCGATATATTCGACATTTAAATGACGCGCCAAGCCCTAATCTCATTGATAAATAAGTCGAAGTTTGAAGAGATCGGTTCAACGCTGGAAAAATCAAAATCCGGCCGTCCAGGGTCTTCGGGAACGGTCGAAAACATAGAAAGTGTTTCTCATTCTGTTCGTGACAACCCAGACCTTTCAAGTCGCAAGCGTGCTGATGCTAAACTTGCATAGATCGTTGTTATTCCGCATTTTACACAAAGATTTAAAGCTGCACCCCCTACAAAATTAGTGCAAGAATTAAAGCCTCCGGATGCTGGGCAGAGGCTTGACTTCGTAAATCAGATGATTGAGCGCTTTTCAACTTTACCAACATATTCTTTTCGGATGAAGCTAATTTCCATCTCAATGGACCTGTAAACAAACAAAACTGCCGATACTGGAGTGCAAATAATCCAAAAACTCGATTAAATGAATGCCGTGAACGCAACGGTTTACACTTGGACGATGTCATTTTCAAGAAATAAATTCCCAAAAAGTGTATTTTAATATATAATAAACATTTTTTAAATAAATTCCTTGTTTAATTTTTTATCGACTTTTAAATGTGAACTTTCTTTTGAGTCACTTTGTATTACCTATTGTCTGTTAATAAAACAAATAATATGTATCGTTTGTTAAAGCTCAAAGCAAGTTTTGTTTCAACTTGTAAACTTAAGATAATTATTTCAAAGAATTCACTTGTCTGCGTCCGTGGCGCATTCCGTTACTGCTTTCTTTGTAACACGGATATCTCGAGTTCGATTCTGGATCATATGAGCAGCTAGAGTCTGGATCGTGAAAGCTTTTACGAACCCGCTTGGTTAGCTTGACGCCATAACAGTTTGCTGTGTTCTACCAGTCATACATGTGATAGTATTCTGGGCGAGCACACTTCACTATTGAGAGCCTCATTTTCACTTAAAATTATGTGTCAATTGAGGTCAAGTGTTAGCTCGTTACTGATTTGAAATGCAGTGTCGGTAGTATAACGTGGTATATAATAAGTTGTCCAGTTGAAGGATAATTTACGCGGGCGTGCCAGATCGAGACTAATGCACTCGTAAACATTTACGACGCCGGCTGCGTTTTCACTGACTCCGATGCTGTTTAAATCATCTTTCCTTGCGACGCACACAATACGCACTGAAGTATGTTTGTTGGCGAACGATGTACGAAACACGTAAATTTTTAAATGATATAATTTGAAAACTTTTATAAAAGGAAGAATCGCTTGAAATAGACAAATAAACATCAGTATAAAATATTGTTTTTGTTACTTACTGTACATGTCAAATAAATTAAAAAAAATTAAGTATATAATGAGAATGGGTTTTATGCGTGAAATATTTTTGTTAAATATGTAATCTTTATGTATTTTATTCCTCATTATAACGGTTCACGGCGTTTCATTTGTAAAATTTATCAGCGATTGTCGATTTTGAGATAAACGTATATGCGTTTAAAGATCGTAAGATACGTATTTATAAAGGTTGTAGCCTGTACGTTCAGAATTAATGTGTTTCAACCAACTGGTTACTCGGCGCAATTCGCCGAAACCAATTTTGTATTTAGCTACTCCCACGCAGTTCGTAATTTCCGATTCGTTTCGAAAAAGGTCACATTTTGTTTTTTTAATTTGCATTTGTTTAAAGGAATGTCGAAACTTTTCTTTCTTATTGTTACGTAAATTATTAAAATTACTTATAACAGTTGGAAAGTACACAAATAAAAATATATCGAAAAGTACTTTTTAGTAACAAAAAATAACGGCTATTGCAGTGGAAATCTTTAATAAAAATAACAAATTATCATAGGCCTAAAAATTGGTTTTTATTTTGCAATATGCACATTTACACTTAATTTCAAACGCCGGAAGGTCATGCCACATGCACCGCGGTCATTCAACTTTACTAAGCAGAGATTAGGAAGTATACATACATGGCGTACGGTTTGCAATTAATTTCATTGTTTTTGTTTGTTTTAACCTTACTCTGTGGTATTTTGGGTTTCGACATCGAACTTATGCATGATGCAACGATTTTCCTCAGTGTATCTCTGTCTACGGTTCACACTACCTGTTGGTTGGCTAGTTTTTCTCTCCAGACGTGTTTTCTACTCTTTATGGTTTAAAATATGCAATTTCTACATTAATATGTAAATATATTAATTTTATCAGTCTCCACAGGGTCACCAGAAAGATTATTTGCAATGTTTACTTTTGGTTTACCCGTAAGAAAACCTAAAGTAAGGTTGAAAAATTATATTTTCTAGTTGTTAAAAATGTATTATTAACTTTTTTTGGATCGCACTGTAACTTTGATTTTTTGGTTCGTATAATTTTCGTTGTATAGTTATTTAAAAATATAATTTAATGTACTTTTTACTACCATAACAGTTATTTTCAGGTAATGCTAAAAATAAAATTCATCACATATATTGATGTAATAACTGGTTCATGTCTGATAGTAAAATGACCCTCTATTAGGATAAATGCAGTTTGCCATTATAGTCTACTACTCCACTTAATCAGGTGCGATGACAAAATAAATAGTCTCGGTTTCAATGAAAAAAAAAATTTTTTTACTGACCTTTATTACATATGTGAAAATCTTCTAAGAGTGTACTATTTCACTACACGTTGAATAGTTTTGGTTCCTATTATGTGGACTATCTCGCAAGCTGTCAGTGTTCAAAGTTTAGCTCGGTAGTAGTTACTGGAACGCGGCTATGACGCCGCGCATTTCGACACTGCACCTTCATAGGTGGCCGATGCCATGCTAAACTGCTCGTGCTCGACACGCTCGGACTAATTCAATTATTCTGTTTATGTAGCGAGCGGATCGCGTTGCATATTGAGTTGCAGCACCCCCCGCCCTAATTATGAAGCCACTAAAAAGGCAACATCGGTCTGTACCATTGTTATCTGTGCTGGTTTCGTTTCGTAATAAAATTTCCTCGTCTTTTTAAGGATACTTCGAAAGTCGATTCCGGTGCATTGTGAAATTGCGTAGGTGCGGTGCATAATGCGAGCCGTCTGGCGTCGTCGCCGGGTGTCGGGGGGCGGCCGGTGGTGTACGCGATGCATCGCGCGGCGCCGAGTGGGGGCGTAGGCGTCGCCGGGGGGCGTCGCGCCAGGCTTATCAGACGGCGGCGGGGCCGGCGCGCGAGCCTCACTCCACGCTCCGCCGCTGACCGTGCGCCTCGCTCCGCACGCACCAGCTTTAGATAACAAAAACCTTTGTCCGGCCGTACCATAATATTTACATACGTCCTCCGCCCGCGTTGCTCTAGGGGTTTTCCAGACATCTGTCCGATTGTTTTCATCGCGCGCACGCGTCGCGTCCGCTGTGTCAAGTTAAGACAAGTTTTTTTTTTGTTGAAGTTTAACAAGGATAGTTTACCTGTGTTGTGCAATATTTTGGATTGCCTTTGGTGGTCGCTGAAGAGAGTCGGTAAGGAATATTATTTCACGTACTATATAACATCACATAATGTTATAAGATTTTTGTGGTATTGAGATTTGTGGGATGAGATTATGTTATGAGATGCGTCGCGGTGTCGGGCGCCTCGACGCTGCGCGTGCGCCGTGTCATCGCTCGCGGTCAGTTGAACGAACCCTGGGCGGCCGACGTCAACCTTGCCATAATCGCGATTATTTGCATCGCCATTGTGCCCACTGTGGGTCGCAAACGTGCCTCTAATTGCTCCGCAAAGCCGGCGGATGAGCTCTCAACTCGCCTCACGTCGTCATTCAATCTAAAGCTTACGGTTGCGTGCCGAACGTTACTGTTATTCAACTATTAACGCCTCGTTCAAACTAAAACTAATCTTAAGGAATTATTTTCTTATAAATGTAAACTGGATAGAAAATTTTTTGAAGTTTTAAAGAGTATTTTTCTTACTCAATTATTACGCAAACTTTAGTAACTGTTATGACGTTTGAAACATACTAACATTATCGTGTATAATCGCAAATATGCACTGCTAGCATTCAGAAATATATATTGTTGGGTAAAGTTAAAGAGTGCGTTAATGTATGTTCAATCTCGACGCACTGCAAGCACTACACCGCTTGACGTTATCTCTGCTATGCTATTTCTAGAATGGTGTATTCTAAAATTCGATATCTAAGAATAGGCGAGCTAAATTTATGCTCTGTTACTGGGGCTGTCTATTCTTTAACAGTCACTGACATAGATTAACTGTAACACACCTGGGATATCTATTTATACTTGATTAAAAATAACTAATTGGTATAGAGCTTCACGTAATCATAATAAATTATGAATTGTTCTCAGATACTTGTACATTTGTAAACAAACAAAATATTTTATATGGTTGAACTATTTTTCACTATTTTCTAAATTTAAAAATTAGAACATTGTAATATAAACATTCAATTAATTAACAACCAGTGTTACAATTTTGATTTTTTTTTCATGTTAACATTTCTATCGTTCAAAATGTTCATACCTAGACAGTTCTTAGTATTCATTATCGAATGATAATCTCTCCGATAAGATTAAAAGCAAAACCCGGCACTAGTTGGACCTGTACAACAAACAATAGCTTTCAAGTACGCTAATGGCCAATGTACACAGCGATAACGACAAGGATTTCAAATTTCCGAGTAAGGGCACTTCCAGCAACGCGGGGCTCGGCCGTTTTATCTGTTTTGTCTGGAATTTTTCTAATCATACATTTCCCGCCATTATTTTAAAGTACGAGTAATTGACAAGAAGAATGAATAAAAGATTACTTAAGTAAATTTATGGAGATTTTATTCTACTTTCTTATGTACATAATTATTCACGTTTTACTCTAAGCTTTACTATTATAAGTAAATTTAAGCTCTCTCCTCCCCCTTTAGGAGGGTTGTCAAATAATTTCATATATGTCATTGAAAATACATTTCATTTATACCTCATTTTATATAATCTAACGTTCCGGAAGGGGGTAACAACGTTAATCTTTACATTGTATTAGTTTATTTTTTAATAACTATAAATTTTCTAGACGTTTATATCCTGTTGATGAGTATATAAAATTCATAAATTGTACGTAAACGGTTTAATATTCAAGGAGCGTAGCATAAAACGCGTTGTTGAGCTCTTTATGTAAACAGTTAAAAAGCGAGGCATAAATTTCATGGAGGCAAACATGACTATCAAAAATATTTTTGCCATGCTATCTATCTTATCTTGACGTGGTACTATTCAGTAGAATGCAATAATTTGTAATTATCGAATATTCGAATATTCATCAAATGAATCGCAACGTTTATGGTATGATAAAATAATAAAGTACAGAAAAAGTGACAACTGTTATATAAACATTTAATTCTTTTTTGTTATAAAATGTTACGATTTGATTGGATAGTATTAAATGTCAGTCGTATGCGGCCGAGTATTAATTACTTTATTATGTCTCGTGGTATACGCGCTGCGGCGTACGGCCCATGATCCTTGGGCTTTATGCCAACTGAACGCCTGTTGTGCTGCTAAGAGTAGCTAGTTAGGTATGAGCCACCGGCGATCGAATGTGCAGCGCTCAGGGATTAATTTGTTCACCTGAGAAATATTTTTTTTTTGTACCACTACTTATTCTTTTTTCTAACTCATACTTAACTTTCTGAAATTTTCTTGCATTTTTGTTTATTACATTCAATATCCATTTTTATAACAACAGTAACTGTACTACCTTAAAATAAAATGGTTTGAGGAATTTGAATCTACAATGATAGTAATAATAACTATGATAGCGATTGACCTCTTTGTGTGTATGTGTGAAAAATTATTATTGTCTTTGATTTTCCGTTTGGTCCTATTGTAATTTTCGTATTGCACAAACTACTTTTTCCCCCATTATTTTATCGTATTCGCGGGTAATAGTATTCTAATATTCACTAATTATTATCATCAGATAATTTATTAAGTTCTAAAACTTTATAAGATTTATATATCTAATATTCATAACTTATATTTACTATATTATACTAGGCAACATGATAAAGTTGCGAATAAAATTTTAACGTTAACCTAGACTACAGGGTAGTCTAAAAATTGTTCTTAAATTAAAAACTAAAGTTAAAATTTTATACTTTACTTCATTAACGCATTGATTTAAACATATTTTTTTATTAATGTCCTTAACTTTATAAACAGGATTTTTTTATGGTGGTTTGCAAAAAGCCGCTATATTTCCCAGATAACGAACTTTGTAGATTTGATTGTGAAACTTTTCGCGATAACACCAAGTGTTTGTTGGCGATTTCGTAGAAGGGCGATAGCTTGCGGACGTGTATAGCCAGATAATTCGGATGCCCTTATCAGTCGTTGATAAGTACCGACGCAAATTAAAAAAAAATATACTAAACTTTTAAACCACTTTTACAAGCTATTTAATTCAATTTATTAATGCACATTTTATATGTATTTTAGTAAGTAGCACCGATGTAAATAGGTATTAACTATGGAGTAAATATAGATTTAACAAATATCTTTTTAAAGAGTAATATAGCTAGAAGTTCATAAGCTGTGAAGATTTTGGTTATTTAATATGCGTTCATCCGCCGCACAATTCCCTAAGAGTTATAAGACAAGCTCATTTTTAGAATATGCAGTAATTGAATTGCAGCAATTCGAGTAATGCCGTAAGAAAAACGTTTTATCCTCGTGCGCGACAGCATTGGGCCGTGACGTCATGCGATGGAATTATCTGGTGGTGCTTGTCGGTGCCAGGGTCGCTGCGGCGGCCTTTCCGCGCCCAGCTGATAAATAGGTACTTACGACCGCGCCCGCGCAGCTCTGCCCTTCCACATATATTTTTACCTTTACACGAGCATTTCAATGTTTTATATGTAAGTAAAAATTGCTTTGTGCGTATATACTCGTATTATTATTTCAAATCAAATTTGTATGTATAGTTGTTCAGAGTAGTAAGTGTAGGTACAAAGTAATATAAACTTTAACTTCAATGGAATAAAAACGATACTTTCAAATGGCAACATTGTTTATCTATCAAATCAAAATTTCATCTTTATTTCCAAGAGGTAAACGAGTCTGAAGTATGTTTGACATCATTACATTGATTTGAACACATTATTCTTTACTCGGAGCACTCACCTCGATTTTGTACTGCCGAAAAATATTGCAAGCAATAAAATATACGCGTGCCCGCAATGGAATACTGTAGCGTACCTCAAAAGAAATTTGCATAAGTACCACCAAACGTAGCGTACGTCGACGCCGAGACAAAGGCTTTGTCCGTCTATTCGTCTGCAAGCATTACAACGTCGTAATACGCCATACACTGCGTAATTTTAAAACTTATTCTTAGAACATTGAAATACTGTTGTATCAAAACGACAATCATTGTCCTTACATCCTTTGTTGTCTTATTAAATTATAATTTTTAATTTCTGTCGTCTATACCTCATCAACATCGTTACTAAATATACATTTATTAAACCTTTAAATAAGTTTGTAATTTTATATTTCCGTTAGCTGTCATTATTCTATCCTAACATTTTAAATTTTTATTATAATTTATATTAACTATTCCGTAATCTGATGTTATCGATTTTATTTTTATTTGAACAATTTGGTTATTTAAAATCATCATTGTAAGTCGCAAGCCTAAAGCGGTAAATTAGCAATAAATAACATTTTGCGATTCCGGTGAGACGTGTCGTTAAATGGCCGGAGTGGAGTAAATTTTATATTTGAGGCTCGTGTGGTTGCTTTTATTGCGGCCCGGGTGTACCTATTGTCGGGAATTGTTTTTCCTGCTATATGTTTAAAATGAACAATCGAGCAAGCCGATATGAGTTCTCAATTGCAACGTATTGTTAACTCCATTATAATATAACGTGAAATAATGTTTCAAGTAATTACCATATCATTGTTAACAGCTGAAACGTTGTATTGAAATACTGTTACGTCTGTTTGAGCTACTTATTTATAGATAAAATTGTAACCAACTTGAACAGAGTCCTTCTTAGGACTAACGGAAAACTTAAGAGTTCAAAGACACCACGAAATCTTCCGAATAGTACCGAAGTGTGGCCGAACTCTAGATGCTTTAGTTGTTTATGTGGGCGATGCAATTACAAAAAATTAAATAAAACAAGACTACGCGTGGGTAAAGGATGTTACAAGTGTCTTAACATAAGGCGATCTCTTTACAAATACACAATAAAAGCCAATGAAAGCGATGACGAAAGAATAAGAGATTCATTACTTCTTATATTAATATAACATAATAAAATACAAGAAAATAACATGAATCCGTGCCTACATTGTGATGTCAAGTCGTTAATGATGTAATCCCTGTTTTCAATCAGGTTAAAAAAAGTACATTGTCATGGATTTTAAATGAGACGTGCTGTTATCCGATATAAAGCAATATTTCAATTGCAACATCGACTTCCACTTAATTATTTCGAGATAATACGCATACGTAAGCTATAACCGTATTGCGTTAGAGAGCATGCTGTTTGTTGCAGCTAAATGTTATTTGCATAACATTATAATGTGTTAGGATTATACAGTCTTTGTTCAAGGATCACGCAGCTGTCGCTTATCGTGGTGGAACAATAATATGCCGATTTCAAACACTTCTCGGAATGAGATAACCTGTAATGCCCTTCTACGCTATGCATTAAATCTCTTAATTAACCTGCAATAATAGAGGAGTTTCATATATCATCGCATACCTTTATTGCTAAATGACCCACATATGCATGGTCATACAAGACTACTTAAATCCTCGTGTAATGTAGATAATATTAAGATGATACTTCAAATAGAACCTTAAAAGTGATTTGTGGCAGTCTCAAATAGAGTTACAACAATAAAATATATATTTAATTCTTTTGGAACGGGAGGCCGTCAAGGTAACCGCTTAATGTGCCTACATTCGCATTCATAAGTATTTAGAATGCAAACAATATGTTTTATTATTAAAGCAACGTATCCTACATTTACTATTCCCTGGAAGTAATTGTTGAAAGCTCGCTGTTAGCCAAAATTAATAAAAAAAAATCGCGCTCTGTTATATTTTGTTTTTCGGTGAAGTCTGCGGTCCCTGGCGGCGCCGCGCGGAATGCTCGCCATTTCCGGACGATATCCGGTCCTCCGAATGGCGCCAATCATCGCGACCACAGATAAGCTATCTAAATTACGCCGTTTATATTATACATTCAGCTAATTGACATTATTTTGAAGAATATTCGAAAAGAAACGGTTAACGGTATTTACTCCAGTTATTCCAGATTTCTCAACTTTTCTTGTTGTAATGGGAAATATAAAAAACAAAAATAGAATTACTAAATGGTTTATCGAGTTAGACTGCAGATACCAAGAAACTATTATAAAGAACAGATATTTAAAATTACACAGATTCATACATAAATATATATATACACTTGTTATAGACATATATATACAAGAGACGGAGCCAGGAGATTCAAAGTATAGTATTTACTTAGTTTGGGCACCTGTCTCCCAAATAAAATATATGTTTATACTATAATTAATAGCAGTAAATGAATTTTAATAAATTTCATGTAAACTAAAAAGTTTTTGTTTTGTGTAAAAAAAATATAATCGAGGATAGAACGCATGATATTGTTCATGTGAGCACAGTTTTCACCCGATGCTGATTCATAGACGCATGAATCATTCGCGTAATCGAGTTTTTGAATCGAGGTGGCCGAATGAAATACTCAAGCCGTAGTGACCCGCGATAGAGAGCGAGTGATGGTGAGTCACGCGGGTTTCCCGCGAATCGGTGGTGCGGTGCTGTTTTTCATGAAAACGAAGGACGATTTTTTCGGCCGGAGGGGTGAAAGGTTCGGTTACACGAAGCCGTTTTAATGTTTGGATTATACAATGCATAAAATTGTTATTATTGTGTTATTTTTTAATTTTTAAATATGATATTCAAAGCACGCTTTACAGTTATATTTCAAATAATTATTTTCGTATTACAGAGTAACACATCTTTTCCCGAATTCATAGAAATACAATAATGTTCGCATTAGTGCGCCAGTTACCCTCTGCCCTTATTGCGACAGTTTGTATTGGATGTGTTTCCCTGCTTTTGTTGTTATGAAACCTTTAAGTAACCTTTGCAATAATGTCGAGTAATCATTTTAGGGTGCGATTAGGTTTTAATTTATGGTACGCTATAACATCTAATGAACTCCGGACCGGTTTTTCTTCCATTGTGTTTCAAATCTGCTTTTCACTTTTCATAGCAATTAGAATGCGGCAATGGTCGCAGTTGGTATAAAAAAAATCGTTTATGAGGTGAAGGGAAGGGTTGTTGGCGAGGTGCCAAGCGTCTATTTGTTTTATTATTCGCCGGGCGACGGTCATTGTCGCGCCAGTCGGCGCCGCGTCGCCTCCGCATGTGTTACTTAGAGGCACCATTGTGTACATTTATTTTAAAGTTAAATTAGTACCGTTTATGTAGTAATTGGAAGCTTTGCTGGAGCTTCATTGTTTAATATTTGTTCGGGTTAATCGAATTATAAAACACAGGACGTTTATAAAATTAACAATGGCTGTTCAAATTTTTTGATATCAGGCTATAAATCACAGATCGATTAATGATTTTTTATTTATGGAATAAGATTTGTTGAATGGCGATTTGAATCGATGATATCTCGTTTGAGTTCGCAGTCTGTCACTGAACCAGCTGTTTATAGGAAATCATACAATATTATTTTTTTCTCTAGTTTGCAATTTATTAAACAACTATGCTATAAAACACGATTATACTTTCTAATAAATTACAACTTATGTAATTAATTAGTAACGTGTTAAGTCATTAGATTGTATAATTAATAAAGTCCTTTTATGGTTCACGCAGTTAGGCATTAACATGTTGCTGTCATTTAGCAACTTAAATGTAATGGGTTATTCTTGTTTAGTTGTAGGTGACCGTTGTATATGAACTGTTAGGCAAGCGTAGCCTTCAGGTTAAAACAATTTTACTGTTTCCTTAATGGATGCATTAACGACTAATGTATCAATCATTAAGTATTTTTTTTAATAATTTTGTTACATGAACTTTTATGATATTCTGATAAAATTTAAAGTTATTTCAATATCGCAGTTTTAATCACAACTTTATGTTCTCACCTTACTTGTGCCCGAGTAAGTTTCGTTTTGTTAAAATTTTAATGACCTTCACTTTTGCAGTGTTTAAACAGCTTCTAAGCTGGTCAGCTTATTTTATTTTTCTTTTTTAGTCTTACTTAGGTGCACTTATTTTAGAGAAGTTACATTTGATTAAATAATGTAAAACATCTTCAAATTTCATATCTAGTATAACTCATCAACATCACGAGATTTTAATGGAAGTGGAGCTATTATATGATCATTTATAAATCTGTCTGTTGCATGTTTAACATTTCAAACGCGTTTGCGTCCGTCACGTTGTGAGATAAAGCAGAGCAACAGACAGAGGTTGCATAGAATCGGTTCAAGGAATCCTCTAGCTCGGGCAACGCTATTAGTGGTAGCAATTAGCGTTGAGTTAATGAGCTACACGCAGACTGCTACATACGGCGAGCATTCAGCAGGCACCCAGCGGTGGCCACTCCTACTCGATACTAGCATATATGTAAATCAAATCAAAACTTATCCTTATGCTAATAATAATAATACGACATTTTGTAAATTTTGAAATGTGGTGACGTGGATATAGATGCAATTTTGGAAAACACGTGTCCCTCGATTCGCGCAGTAAACTAATCACACAATTTCGTTTTGACGGTATTTAAATCATAACAATACATTTTTTGCTCTTATTGTGATAGTCTATAATCGAGGGGACATTTGTAATATAACAATATGATTGCCCATCAAGTTTATTCCTCACACTTAAATAACACAGCATAGCATAATTAATAGTATCTATAGTATTTTAAATTTAATACAACACTCCAATTTTTATTCGTCAATACTATATGTATCCATGGAGCACTACGTCCGATAACTGTGGAACAGTAAAGCGGCTGTTTATCATCTACCGCCGTACAGTTCGCGACTTTCCTTGTTTATTTCCTGCTTGATACTGGCTCAAATTCAACCGGCCATTGGCCTCGTTTAATTCTATATGCCCATATAAGCCCCCGTCTTTTGTGTTTAACATTAGTTACTTTATATCAACATAATTTTATAATACCGCATAAAATATTTAACGTTAAAGAGAAATTGTATGTTTGTTAATATGAAAGTAATTTATCTTACAGCGTACTTTTTTCTTGTAATAAAAAAAAGTGAAATTTTTTAAAGAATTTCAGTTTTTATGAATCTTATTGTATTTAATTTAACCTCTTCGGTCATTTCAAATTGTAATGTGTATAATACTTTTCGTACTATATTTTATTACGTAGTAGAGGTTAAACCTGTGTTTATATATTTAATTGACCTGGATATCCAGAAAGATAATGTAAACCAAATGCCTCCAAAATGATGACAGAAATGAAGTAAAACAATGCAAATTGGTTGCTATTTTGGTAAGAAATAACACATTACTATTATGTGTATTTTTAATCGAAAGAAAATTTATGTCACTAGCACATGCGGTTTAGGCCCTGCATTAATACATAGGTCTATCTTTAAATATTATAACTGTATATTACACAATATCGTTAATTTTGATTTGTGTTGTAATGCATTCTAACAAACAACACTACACTATTCATACGTTATGTCTAATACTGTAATGTTTACTTTCACATTGAATCCGTAGAAGAAAATAAAACCTAAAATATTAGTGTTTTCGCGTGAAATGTGCGCAGTACACGGGTGGGCGTGGCGCACCTGGCCGGTCACGCGGCCGCCACGTGTTTGTAGTACGAACGCGTTGCGACGTGCGTCGCGCGTCCAGACCTTTCCATTGTGACGTATCGACAATATAAACCAGTTGCAAATGAGTCGCAAGAATTTACATGTTTAATTTTTGATCCCGATTACATTATTTATAAAAACAATAAATGATCTGTCGTTTGCGCATCTTACTAAAAATTAAATATTGTAATCCTTTAGATAACCTATTAATAGTTTCCACATAGTTATCCACATAACTCTAGAAATGTTCACCACGCCGTAGGAAAACATAAATTATTTTTATTAACTTATCATTCTGAAATCCCAGTAGTGTTAGAATGAATACAATATAAGAACATCGACATATTTTGAATATATCCGTTTATGCCTTTTTCTTATGTTTAGAAATAGCAACTGTAAATCGTTTATCGAAAATATTAGTCAAGTTTTAAAAAACCTTTTTCGTATTCGATTGTGTACATGTTTTTTTAATAATCTTTTATAAAAAAGGTTTTTGGCGGGAATATCTTTAATTTGCGAAGAGTGGGGGTATTTTACATTTTTATCTGATTTACATTATTTGAAAAAGGGCCTTATTATTTACAAAATGTTTATTACCACTTCTTTTGCTAAATATTTTGTTATTTTTTATACTCTTCTTCATGTTGCTTACTGGAAACCGTTCATGTTTATGAGGAGCTAAATTAAATTTTGACGTTGCGTTCGGGAAACTGGTAGATATTTGAGTGTAATTTTGAGGAAAACGCGACGGCTTCGAGATTGTCGCCGACCACTGGTTCGAGGAAAACGTATCGCTTTGATAAATTATGTATCTCAATTTAACTTCATTTCTAGGTATTGTTCTGGGGTAGACTAAGCTAAATTTCGTATTACTGTGTAATACGTTAATTGGTATATTATTGTACCGCATTCCGTTTAAATTTTATGCAACTACCTTTTTTTACGTTATTTAGAATTAGCACTTGACCACAATCCTACTTGATGGTAAGTTGATGTGATGATAAATATAGCTGGTTTAAAATAAACCTATTACCTGTTCTTGTAAAGACTCCTTAACTGTCTGAACAGAAACACTGATATTTATTAAATAAAATAACTAATTTTATTATTATGGTCGTATTTTTAATTAGTAATTGTTGAATAATTTATTTTATTTACTACACAAATTATGATCGCATTAGTAAATTCCCAAAACATTATCAAAAATAAATGAACTGTAATTGTTTCATTGATTTTGATTCGTAGCGTTGATAGTGACATGTCAAGAGACAGCTGGCCGACAGTCGTTACGGATTCACAATCCCGCCGATAACCAGTACACGGGTGGTTACGTTTGCCAGCACGAGGGCGTTGCTGCCTTATCTAGTGTTTATTAAATATATAATTACACAGATCTGTTGGTGGAATGAAATGTTATAACATACGATTAATTAACTCTGTTTATATATTTATCAAGGATGACACATTTTTACATTTTCGCACACTGATAGATTCATTAACCTCCTCACGCCAAGGCCCACGTGTTAAAGTTAAGTTTTTTCAATTTATTATGTTAAACCAACCGCCACAACTGCAATGTAGTTGGTCATACAGATGCTAGAATAGGACTAATTTCAATATGACTTGGTTCATTTATTTGGTTAAACTTAATGTAATCTATCTCTAATAAGCGCTAATCGTTTGGAAAAATGAGCAATTCTTAATATTAAATCGATAATATTAAGAATATTAATATTAATTTAATATTCAATGCCATCAGACACTTCTTAACTCATCATGATAGCAGTGTTTTTCAGTACGATTTAATTTGAAATTAAATTTGTTATTAATTTAAAGTAGAATTTGTCAAAAAAAAAATAGTTTACTTCAAGATAGTTTGGACGTAGCCAGACACATCACAGACGTATATTCTTCTAGCTGTTTATCTTATCTTGTCCGATGTTAGTTCGAAGCACCGTGTATGGGTTATTACGGGCGCCTACCTCAAGCGCTACCGACGTCACGTCTAGATATAGTGGTGATCTCATTACGACTGACGGATAACTCCTCATGAGCCGCCGAAGTCAGCAGCGCTGCTTTCGTATCCATTGTTCGAAAATATTTTTAAGCGACAAGGAGGATTTGTTATATTATAGCATATTTTAATGTTTTTCTTGCACACGCCGGATTAGTTCATTCGGCTAAATTAATAAATAGATTTCTTCTTTAATAAATACTAGGTTTACGGGACATTTTTTCATGGTTCACTTTTCGAGGCCTTGATAATTTGATACATTAATGTATCCTTATTATTAAATTACTTATTAAATTTTACGGTATCCGTAAAAAAACGCATAAAATTTCCATACGTATATACATTTCTCTTTATCTATCATTCTTTGCCAAAATGACGCGTCTTTTAAACCTAATTTTAATAATAATAATATTTCATTAAAAGATGTTTTGAATGCATATTAATTTGTAGAAATTTCAATCGGATTTAATTTACGGTACAAATATTTTTTTATGTAAAAAAAGAACGTCGTCTGATAAGATCAACTAGTCTGCAGCTTCGATAATATAAAATTGTTCTAAGACACATAGATACGCATTAGAATTCAATTAGCGGGAACCGCGTCCCGTGCTGTATACGTCTCGAGCGCCGTAACACTCTTGTCACGTAACAGCAGATCGATCATCGTACATTCTAATTGCCGCGAATATCGTATTTGAAACCCGTATCCCGTAACACGTCCATCACACAACTGATTACGTGTCGTTTATATTGCAATTGACTCATATATCGTTTATTCTCATTGAGATATTAGAATTGTGTACGAACACATTTTCTAAGAAATTTCACAATTTTTACTAAACAATATCAAAGTCTTTATGCTTTGTACTTTATACTGGCTGGCGAATTGACAATCCTTATACAGGATGTCCCCGAAACTTTATAATAATTTCTAAACTAAAATTAAACAAGGGGTCGGTTATTTAAATTTGCTCTTCACATATACTGGTATATAGGCAGTAAGATGGGCATATATTTCGGAACGGCCGCCGCTAACGCAGGCCAACGCTGTAATTGGACATAACAATGAGGAATGCAATTTAATGAATTGATGAAAACCTTGGTTAATTGCTAGGTAAGGTACCGTGACCAATTAGAGTTAGTGGTGCGGCTGCCCGTCGGTTTGAGACGAATTTCATTTAAGCAATTGTGGTAATTGACCGGGCGGCCGCCTTCCGCAGCGCTTTGTCCTGCGCGTAATGAGCGTAGGAATATGATTGAGTGGTAATTGTGGGCAAAATCAATCCTCGTCCGTAATGCGACTGGCTCTCATGTGGGAAGTCAGTATCGGTATGAGATTATTGAACTTAGACATTGAAACTAAAAGGCGTTCGTGCTACATCATCATCAGCAGTTTAGATGTCAAATAAAATAATGTTCAACCATGTCCCACCATGTTTATACGTATGTAGTTTTACGAAACATATTAATTAATATATAAATAAAACATTTAAACAAATAAATAAAACAATTATGCATGAAAATATGAGCGGGGCATTAATAATTTATATTTAGGTTAAAATTTTTGTACCTAAGAACTTATAATGTAAAAAATAAATATGATTGATGATTATGCGGAAACGTCCCTCACCTCTTATAATCGTATTGGAACGCCTCTACGCCAAGATTTCAACTGCCTCTATAGTGCAGTAGTATTCCGCTTCAGTTCGTTTCCATGGCCACATGAGCAGTGGATTTAGGTGTTTGGAATTCATCTGCAGCTAACGACAGGGACTATCCCATATGTTAAACTGTTGCCAACAGCATTTCTGTATTCCGGCAGTCACATATGTGGGAAACCGGAGTATTCGGGTAGACCTTGCTTTGTCATCTACGGCCTCATTGTCACCTAATTTCGTGTGAAATAGAAGTGAAGTGTTATTCCATTACTAATAAAATATTCACCTCATTATCCTTCTCTCCTAATGAAACCAATTAACTTTACAGTTTCTTTTCATACGATTCTTTTGTCATAAATTACAATCGTACTTAAGTTACTTTTATAAAATCATTTTTTATTACAAAATCATGATATTTTTATGCCGTTTTGTTGTATCATTATTATTTATTTAGACTAATTAGTTAAAATAATAAATATAACTGTATCAACATTTGATGTTATAAAAAAACTAGCAAGTGCTAATTGAATATCTGGTTAATCAACTATGAATGGAATCACACCTTTCGTTCCATTTTGGATTACTGAAGCATAGTATAATAACATATAAGGATAGTAAGTAATGTAAACGCCTACTTTATTTGTGGCATGCCTCTTGTCTACAATTAGGAGCTCATTATGGTCGCACATACATTGCCGGCCAAAAGTTTGAGACCGCCTTGAAAAAATTACAATATTGAATAAAACTCCAAAAGTTAGTGCTCT
>DWQX01002269.1:0-22643 GCA_018245475.1 Pharmacophagus antenor
ATAGGTGAAAAAATGGGGGCGCTAAAAAAATATTTATTCTCAGTGGGCAGTAGACAAAATAAGTTTGGGAACCACTGGTCTAAAATAAACATAATTAAAACTTAAATCGTAAAGCGTATCACAATACATAATTCTACATAATAAGGTTTATACCAGTATATAAAGGTACAGTTCCGAAAAAACTTAAGATGCATTTTACCATAAAAATACAAGTGATTTTATTCACATGTATTTCTATATATTTTTTATTTATTTATTAGGAAGCAGACATGATATGTACGTAGAAGAAACAATATTACAAAATTATTATATAGAATATTTTTTCGTAGATAACATACTTAAATGCTAACTTAGCATGGAATAAATACTTATAAAGTGATGAAAACAATTGGAACAAAAAAGATAATTTAAAATGACAATAAAAACAGTAATTATTCTCATGTGGTGATCTTATCGTTAGAATAGAAAATTTTCTTAATTTTGTTTTTTAATATCAGAAATGAGTTTTTAAATATATCTATGTCAATTGATTTGAACAATGTTTGATATTTTTTAAAAATTCTATTTAGAAGAGTTGATGGTCCATTATATGTGCTGCAACATTTAGTTTTAAATTGATCATTGTTGTTTCTTGTAATATTAGGTCCAAGAATTACATAAGATACTTTTGTTAATATTAGGGGTACCCATAAGTAAATAAAGTAAAAAAAAAAAAGAAAAAAAAAGTATTATTTTTGCAAGGTACCATTTTTCGTTAGTCCTGCGACAACCAGACAAGTGTAAGCATAGTTTTTTTTGTGTTCTTCTTCAAACAGTTTGTTAGGAACTTATTCCCAACAATATATTTTTTTGTTGCCCTGTAATAAAATAGAGGACTTTGTACCTTCTGAGAACCATATTCGTAATATATTATTTCGTAATATTTTATATTTTATATATTTTATATTTCGTAATATATGTAGTATATATTGTGTACTTTTCCATTTTAACGCCGGTTTAAGTGCCACGGACACAACAAGCACAATTTTGCGACGTATATGGAGATATGTCGACGGTCAACAAGTGTCAACGTTGGTTCAGAAGATTTGCTGCAAGTGATTATGACTTGTCAAATAAGCATTGAGCTGGTTGCCCAGGTCAATTCGATAACGACGCCTTAAAATCTCCAGTGGAGCCCGATCCAAAGTTATCTATACAGGAACTATCTAGAAGCCTTGGGTCTACCTGGTCCACCGTACAAAGACATTTATAAGATATCGGCAAGGTACATAAACCAGGTAAATGGATTCCACACCAGTTGTCTGAGGCCAATAAAGATCCACGGTGAACAATTTTTTAATCCATGCTCACCAGCCTAAGCAGAGATTAATTTTTGTCTAGGATCGTAACTGGAGATGAAAATTGGATCCTTTATGATAACAAAGCGATCGAAACAATGGTTGTCTGCAAACGAGAGACCTCTTCCAACCCGTAAACCAACCCTATCCCTGAAGAAGATGTTATCGTGTGTTTGGTGGGATTGTTCCGGTATAGTGCATTACACGTTATTGAAACCTGGTAAGACAGTTAGTGCTGACCTGTATTGTCAATAATTACAACAGCTACAGTCCGCGCTCATAAAAAAAGAGCAACTTTAGTAAACAGAAAAGGTGCGATATTGCAATGAGATAATGCCCGTGCTCATGCAGCGAAGATTACTCAAGAGAAAATTAAGCAATTAAGCTGGGAACTTCTACCGCACCCTCCATACTCTTCAGACCTAGCACCGTCGGACTACCATCTGTTCAGGTCACTGGAGCATTCGTTACGAAATATTTTTTTTTATTTCTTATCCAATTTCCAAACGCACGTTGAGTTATATTTTGAATCACGTCCACCCCACTTTTTCATGAGGGGGGTTGAACTTTTGCAGGAACGATGGCAACAAGTCATCGCAAATAACGGTGATTACATAAATGCTTAAAAAATAAAAATGTCATTTCAAAAAAACATTTTGTCTATGTATGCAATATAATTGATTACTTATGGGTCCTCCTATTTGTTCTGTGGAGTTCATTTAGCAGTTTATAATTTTATGTAATTAGCACAAATCCAAAAATATCCATCTGTCACCTAATAAAAATAATTTATAATAGTCCAGTCTTGACTTTGTAGCCTTGTACGCTGGTTATGATTTTATTCTTAAAACAAAGTTGTCTTAAAATTTTCTTGTCTACTTTCAACCATATTTGTGATGAACTCTGATAGAATTCCAAACTTTACAGCAATATTAAAATTTACTAAAAATTCATGAATTAAAAAGAAATTGTTTAGCTATTGAATTTTTAATCGGTTTACTTTTACGGTTTACTCTTTTTATTAGTCCTTATAATAACTTCAGTGGAACTTCAATAATCTGATTCAAATGTCTTGCATAGCTTAATTAGTTGTCTATCAATAAACCCAAATCACATATCATATTTACTCTTTTTACACGGTTTCCATTTTTTTATATTCCATATTACACAAATTTACCTTTTTATTAAATGATATTTGACAGCATTTGTCATTGATTAGAATCACATTATTAAATAATTTTTTGTCCATACTGAACGATTTTTATTTCCATATAAATATTTAAATTATTTGTAAAAATGAGAATATTACTGTTTTTGAAATAATTTGTAATATCATATTTAAAGATATTGAATAATATGGGCAAATTTTTATTTTATTTTTCCTTAATTACTTTTAACATAAAAGCATTTTTATAAAAAAAAAAATTGTTAAACCCTTTCGCTCTAGCGGTCCTCGACAAGGAGTGCCTAGTGTGGAACGGTCCACCATGCCAAAATTGCAAACTAAACGCGCAATTTCCAACATTCGAGATCAAGACTTTTGTTTCATAAGAATAATATTATTTTAAAATGCAAAATATCTTTCCAATGAACATACCTTTCAAATATTTATACATAACGACTAAATAATAACTATAGTTAATAATAAAAAAATAATAACAATATTCACCAAACATGTAAAAAAACATTTTAACATCGCTTGCAATTGTTTGCGAAAAGTAAAAACACGTCGTTCGCATTTGTCTTCATTTTTGACTCCATTGCTATAATAGATGTAATGGGTGACTATAGTTATCGGTAACAGCGAAAGGGTTAAAGGTAAGTGACATCTTTTTTATTTCCCTATACACATTGTCATAGAAGACATTTCTGTTTCGCACGATTGTACCCTTCACTCTTCATTAAATATTTCTCATCGTGTCCCTGTAAATTCAACTTCTTTTTTCCAAAACTCTAACTGTTGCGGCGGTTCCACTATGGAACTCTTTACCTATATTCATCATGCCCAATCTCTATTATCATTTAAAAGATTACTTGCTCAACACTATTGCTGAAGGATAAAGTTAAAAGATATACACTTCTTTTTCGTTGCTATCATCATTAAATACTATGTATTATATTTAGCAATAACGAAGTGCACCACTATTTCTGTCTGTGTTTATTTTTCTTTTTTTAGTGGAAGATATATTGCTTTCATGCGATAAGACCGCCCATCGTATATTTATATAATCATTTATTTTTAATTGTGTTGTAACTTCGTTTTTTTTTTTTGGTGTACAATAAAGTATATTATTATTAAATTTAACATCCTCGAAAAAGAGGACCAATAGCAATTCTATGAAAATTAGTAAATAGCAGCTCAATGACGCCTATAAGGCGATTAGTCCATACCAAAGAAAGGCTAACCGCATCTCTTTAGACTCGTAGCTAAGACACTTCCACGAAATTGTTTGTATACAGTATACAAAATAGCTCTGAAAAAATTTAAATTGTGTTGTCAATATTTGACTGTTTTGGATAAATAGATTGCCCGAACAATGGTCCAGGGTCTAGCCTAAGTGTCGAGAAGAGCAATAAATCCCACTCTTTAAGATTTAGTCAATACGTTTTCGCAGCACAATATTGACGCTCATAGCCAAATAATTCATATGTATACAAAAAACAATCTAACAACAGTCCCTTAACGGGTAACCAAATATTTAGAATAAAGAAATAAAATAATAATACCATTAGAAAATAAATTTAATAATACCATTTTTTTTTCAATTACCCTTTAAATTACTTTTTCATTGACATGATAAAGAAAATTAAACAAAGAACATTCTACTGAAATCCAACATCTTCTTCAAGACGTGAAGGCGCTTTGGCTTCTTCTCTAATTCTTCATTGTTAAACCTGTCACCGCTAAAATGAAAAATAAAGGTATATTACAAAAAAAAACAAAAAAAAGATTTTTTTGAACTGAGCAAGAAGTTACAATGAATGGAACTGTTAGGGACATAAAATTTTCGTATTAATAACCATCACTTAAGCGGCCTAATATCACTTTAATAAAAGTAAAGAAGAAAGAGAAGACCAACTAAAGTTTCGCTTTCATCTTAACCGTACGTAACCGTTTTCAATATAGTATTTCTTTGTAGGATATCATAATATTAACAAGTTAAATACATTTAGTTTGAAAATTATTTTGGATTGGAAACATTGAAAGAGCAACAAACAGCTCATTCATCGAAAACAGAATTCATATTTCAGGCTTTACAATTCACGGCCTCAGTGTCTCTTAACATTATGTGTCAATTGAGATCAAATGTTAACCTAACGCCGATCAAACAAAACTAGAAGAGATTTAAATATTTTCGTTTTTAACTAAATATCTGTAATCTATCTTTTTGTTTTCTCTAGCAAAAGGATATAGAAAGCGGTGAAAGAAAGGGGAATTGGAGAGCAGTCTATAATTTTTTTGTCGCCGAAAAATGCACTTTGATACCTAGCGAGTAAATCACTTGATTTTTCTATTAAAACACAATTATAATTGAAAATCAAGATAACTTCTTGATCATCACTTGGTTATGTAAAAGAATAACTAATTAACATATAAACTCACTACGTGAGAGACTTGGCGCGAAGGCAGGCGAGGTGTGCGTAGTAAGTTGGCGTAGGGTAGGACACAGCACGCATGCAGCGCGCATACAAGTGGCACAGGTAATAAGTGAGCTGCTCCACCTCGTCCATTGGTATGCCGCCATCGTTGCACACCGCGTGGTAGCGGGTCGGCCGCGCGGTGCCTTTTATCGCCTGATGGGATACCTGAAATATTATTTATAGTTTATCTACTACTGTTTTTTTTATTTACAATTTTACTAATACATTTAAAACTTATATTTCAATTGTCTTCGTAACATAGTGACTAACAGGGTTATTATATCGATGTTTTTTTTATCACGTTCACCCCTGTTACATTTTGACAGGGCCTATTCATATCATAATCATTTATTTTCATATTTATTGTACATGTGTTCAAATTTCTTCTTTTTTTATAATCTTTCTCGCTCACGTCTTCCTTTTCCATACTTCATCCCATTTCCTTCATACATCGTGCTTAAATAAGGAGAGACCAGTTGATTTATTATTGTACAATTTCGCCTTAGACTAATTAATCTGTATTACATGTTTTGTTTCACTTTATTCCATTTTATTTTCTTTCTGTACATTATTATAATTTTATTAGTTTTATTTGCTACCATTTATTATAATACATATTCTCCTATTTTCATCATATAATTATATTTCATGTTTTATTAATTCTTATTGTATTCTTGCAATTATTAAAATATAAATTTATTTCTTGCAAAATTTTAAAAATATATTTCTGCTGTCGTCCTCACTCATGATTAGCGCGATGTCACCTTCTTCTATTTTCTTCCCCATTCTTACCTCACATTCACAAATCCCCTCCGTTGAAGCCGTCGTCACTTCCATATAGCGCCTGTTCCACTCCTCAAACGTATTTAGCCTGAGCTGTCGCTTGATGAATGAGATAGGACACTCCTCATATAGTCTTCTTTTGTCCTTCAGCCGATCCGCTCTCTCGTTCCCCTCTATCCCCACGTGCGCTTTCATACAGTATAATCGCACTTCCATTCCTTTCTCTTTCACTCTTAATATTTTCTTTCACCTCAACGCTAAGAGGGATGAATTGTGTCAGGTCTTGAGACAGTTTCGAGAGCGGATCTGGAGTCGCCCAAGATGGCGCACGACTGCGCTGACCCTTTGGCCACGGACCCTGTCGCTTCTGCTAAGGCCAGCAGCTCTGCCTGGTAGACGGTGCAGAAATTTCTCAGCTTGAGCTTTTTACTAAAAGACTCAGCGGCGTCCCGCATTACGCAGAACGCCGCACCCACCTTGCCTCCTATACGGCTGCCGTCGGTGTATATTTCGGCAACCGTGGTGGGAAGCTGGTCAACCGCCGCCCCTCCGTCCAAGCAGGAGAACATCAACTTGTTCAGACTATTGTTTCGATTTCGGTGCGACATAAGTAGTCGAAGTAGTCAATATTTATAATAATGCCTTTCATTTCTCGACGTATCGGTACGAATTGCATCGATCATGGTCACGAGGTAGACAGTTTTAATTAGACCCGAAAATTTTATTAAAATTTGTAAAGATCGCGAAAGTTTTGAATCATTTAAACTTCAATATCATTATAAAGAGTGAAGATTGGTTGGCGGCAGGGTTTTTTCAACCCTCGCGGCTAACCCACAATTAATTTGAGCACATGACAGTCAACGTATTATAGTCGATCACGCATCACCTTTAACAATACAATTGTCACCTAACATTGTGTGGAATGACTAGAGACAGAAAAAGAAAACTCATTTTCTACCAATGAACAGGCAAGATGATGAGGAGGATACCTATAAAATAAAGAGTAAAGGAATAATTGATGGATACACATATATATATATACATTTACTCACCAATATATTTTTGAACATCTTTATGAGAACATGAAAATAAATATTTTGAACATACTCATTTTCATACTCTTTATATACACCATCGAATTTATTACATCGTTTCGGATTTTCATTAAAACAACAAAAATAAACAAAGGAAAACTACATTGTGCAATGTTATTTATACATCTATAGTTTCATAAGGACTTACGATTAAACACTAGGTTTAAGTTGTTTATATAAAAATCAATAATAAATAACCTTACCAAATAAAAATCAAGCTCCTTCGCATGCACGATCTGCTTGTCTACAACCGTTCCGGGCTCGACGTTTTGCGGATTTTGTGCTCCCATGAAAAATCTGAAAAATAACATTTTTTTTATTTTAGTTTTACTTTTTAGACATGTTAACTTCTATTTTGAAATAAATATTAATTTAATATTATTCACCCCTAAATACTTAATTTTTTTTTGCTTAAAATTATCCTATATAATTTCATTTAATCACCCAATTTTATACTTTTATTATCTACAATACATCATGGGAAAGATGGGAAATGTCGTCAAAAACATATTACAATGTATAATAAAAAAAAGGAAGTAATTAGTGTCTGTGTGGAATAGTAAACTTTAATTGGTAATTTAGTTGTAAGGACAATATCAGTTTTTATTAAAATGTTAAAACTTTATTAGAAATCATATTAATATACATTATATATACAGACCTAGTATGATGTCTCTTCTGTACTAGAAGGAATAGAACTTCAGGTTTCTCTTTATTTCCAGTCAATCTTTGGTATGCTTTATACACTGATGCAAGTTCACTATTCATAACCTAAAAAATGTAAATAATATTTAATTACTGTTTTATATCAACCCGACCGTAATAAATTTCAATATGGATAATTAACTATTTTCCAACATGTTTATTGAAAATAATATATATTATAGTAATACTTTTGTATGTCTCAATTTACCCTAAAACGTAGAAAGAAATATTTAACAATGTTAAATCCATGCAGCAGCTGCATTATGCATTGAGAAAAATTTACATTATTTATTACAATTGCATAAAGGTAAGGATTAGATCGAGGATGTAGGTTATTACAGTATATCCCATATGTGTAATTTAGCTTTCTACAATGTAAAGAGACAACTGTAATGTAAAGTAACAGTAAAACACTATGAACAGACAAGGCACTCTTTGTATGCGACAAAAATAACCACCATTATATCATATAAAAACATATATACAGAAGCTATGTTTGGGCTCCCATACTTGAAACACAATTATTATACTTAGCTCTTTTCAGCCATTTTGATGTAGGCCTGTTTCAGTTTTTGTCTTTCCTCACGGAATCGCCTCCTGCATCCAATTCGTGCTTGCTAGTCTACGTCATCTAACCACCATATGTTCGGTTGTCCTCTCTGACATTAATCTCCCCAAGGGCACCATTTTAAGACCGCTTTGAACGAGTTACCTATTTACCAGACTAGGCACGCCTTCAGTATCCAACGTAAAATATTTTATAAAATGGAGTAACAAAAAAAGCAAAACTATCACCTGATACGACGTATATATTTTAAATAGGGCCTTTAAATACCAATACATAGAATTGAATAGAGTAAGTGATATCATTAGCGTTGCTGACTACTGCTAGTAAAAAGTAAAAAATTACCTTTGTTCTGTGGCAATCTGAATGCAGGTTATTTATACATTCAGTCAGAACCAAAGATTTTAACTAATTACCTCCTCAAATTGTCCCTCTGAAACGCCGTCACGAAATACGAATATCTTTTTAGGCAACGTGTTCTGATGCTTACGAAATACTTGCATGTGATCTACCATCATGTCTTCGAATTCTACGATAATTTCTTTCTGTAAGAAAAAAATGTATGGTAACAGTTTAATAACATTATCGTAATAATCAGTAACGATAACGACGAACCATTCCCAAGGGAATTAAACAATTTTGATATAACTGCCTCCATAGCACTGGAGTATTGGATTTTCCAAAAGCATGGTTTCACGTACCTTTGGTGATTGAACGCTTAACTCAATATTGTATAGGAAGCATTTTTGATCGATCGATGCAGTGACAGCTGCAATACTAGGCACATTAAACTGTAACAAATATAGACGGCTTCATAACTATTACTTATTAGACACATACTAGAATCTTAAATTTTAACTCCTATAGATATCGGAAAATACAAATATTAAACAAACCTGATCAGCTGATGGGTGTGTAACATCAGCACCAACTACCATTACAGGGCCCTTGAGACAAGGGGGCATACAACGACCATCTAATGCTTGGTTTATCCCCATTAATTTTGAATTGACCTACAACATTATTAAGAAAGCTATTAAAAGAAAATTTATATGCTATATACTAGAGACAAAATGGACAGAAAAAAGGCAAAATAGGCACCTAGATTCAAAACAAAAATTGACCTTACAAAAGATGACCTCATAATGTATAGAATATTACCGGACATCTATGGACTGAAAGAGAAAGACGAAGGTATATGCAGAAAGCTACAAGGGTTGAACTTCATGTCTGCCTTACCTTCAGCAGTATATTCCTAACAGTTTGATCATTGATACGGCGGGCAGCGGTTTCCTCTTTTATACATTGAGTCAATATCCCAACTTCGAGTTCAGCAAAGCGTTTTACCTTAAAATGTTTGAAGTAATTTAACAGATACCAGGATGAAATGTTAATGTTAACATTGGTAATTAAAAATAATCTAAATAATCACTATTAAGAATACAAAAAAAAATTGGTTACATTTGTGCAAAAACTAATCAACAGAGTAAAGAAAACATACATTAACGACATTTTAGTAAGATGTAACAAAGTAAGGTTTATATCATGTTCAAAAGCCATAAACAAAACATACATAATTTTAATAATATAAATAGTATAAATCGTAATGGAGAGCAAATTATATAAAGAAACAATCATATTAACACACTACTCCTCCATATAATGTTTTGGTGCTTTTAAGAATGTTTACAAAGTTTTAACATTAAATGTTAGTCTTACTAGCTATTGCGAAAACTATTAGTATTCTTTAGACCCAAACACAGTAATGTAAGCACACTACTGTATGACGATAGGCATGGTACCGACCACCAGTAAAAAAGCAGTTTCGAATTAAATGTAAAGGATATTATATACTCATATTTGTAAATTGTATTTTGAATGAAAAGTTAATTAAGTGTCGATAGAAATTCTAATAGATAATATATACTATACCTTGTGATAATAATCACGACCGAATTTAGAGACCACAATGAAAAGGAAGTTTATATCTCGTTCGAGCGCCGTAAACAAAACATTCATGAGCTCAGTAATACGAATATTAAAATGTGTGCACTTCGGATTAGCCACTTGCATACCCATTTGAGTGCCGACACGCATTATCTGTAATAATATAAATCGTGTAATTATTAAAATAAACACTTGCGGCTTCATAACTGTGGCAATTGTGTGGTACTCAGTTCTTTATGGTATGATAGATACCCGGCTCTAAGGTTCTGATAAGTCAGGATTATAGTCCACGGTTGTCGCTCTTGGTGTATTATAAGAGGCCCTAGTAATTCTCACAGAACACCTCCCTCTCTAAACTACAGTACTCGGCATATGATTTGATATGTCGAACAGAAGTGTAAAGCTTATGACAAGAACCAGCTGGATTCAGTTTTGTACTGAGTTTTCTCTATCGTACATTGCTCCAAATGTGATGGACAAAGATAACGCTTTACCAAATCAAACCTAGTGGAATATCTCGCTCTAGTTCCACTTAGCATGATACGGCAAATATGAGATTTTTCGTATTTGCGGTACCACCCAGGCTTGATTTGTAGGGTTTGAAGACGCCCATCCTCAACACGCAAATTTAAATATCCTTTTAATCTACAACACGCAGGAATAACAGTGCAGGTTCTCTTATGATCTAATCAAAAAATATTTGCTGTAAATTTAGGGAGACAATCAGATAAGACATTTTTTTTGCATCACAATTTAAAAATGTAATTATACTACTGCCCCAGATATACTCACTGTCTCAATAATTCTTTCAAAATTGCACTGATTGGGATCAGCTTCAATAGCCACAAAGCCCCATGATCTGAGGGCTCCTGGTTGCAAAACAGTATTCGACATCCAAGCTCCCTTTCTGAAATTGGAATAAAAGTTCTATCCTAAAATCGTGCCCAATTATAAAAATTATAGTAAAACTAGTACTCATGTGAATTTACTTTTTTTTTTAATTTTTGAAATAGTGTTTATTAACAGAAGCATACTTTACAATTTTTTTTCACAAACTATAATTTAATTTTTTATTAAGAAAACTTATGTGATCTGTTTATACCCATTGCCCTGAACGTATTGAACTGTACGTATTGTACATATTGAACGTAAAAAAGAAAAAAAAATACAGGATCTAGAAAAACTATTTATATGTAAAAAGGGAAATGCAGCACCTGGGATCAACCGTTCTCCCCCCACCAACCATTAGTCTAGGCGGTGTCAATAGCTTAGCCTCAACTTCTATGAATTTGTCAGAGATTTGAAGACCAAATTGACTGAAAAATGAATTGTTCGAGTAGTTCATCTGAAAAATAGATAATATATATGAATATCAAACTAAATCTTCAATAACAAAATGCATTTCTCATTGCACTATTGCAGAAATTAAGCAAATATGGAAGTAATGGGATAGATGAAATGAGTTTATCTAATATGTATATGTAACTTTATTAACACCCTGTGTTACAAAGACAAGGTTACATTTTTATTAATTTAAGAGGTTGTACTTACGTCGCGTATAACTTCCTCGATTTTACTCTTTCGAATATTGGGAGGGGTAGCTGCCTCCATTACCATCCTCGATAGTTGCATATCATTGAGTTGCTTCTTCAATGGCTGTTAACAATAAATATGTCTTTATTAATAATTATAATTTAAATAATTCAGTTTTATTGAGCTCTTCTACTTGCGATGTGTTGACTATCGTAGCGAACGACATTTACCATATTTTTTCATGATACTGACATTTGGCATATTACACAGCCCCCATACACTCCATAGTGGACTATAGTCCAGGGTAGTCACTATAGAGTGAGAACACGCGAATTAAAAATCACACAGCAATTTTTTCAATGTGTGTATGAAAATGATAATGATTAGAATTTTTTATATAATAAAAAGAAATATTTATTTGACATATAATTTATTTACCTGCCCACCCGCAACTTCCAATAGTTCCATTGGAAAATATATATTTTTGTTCATTGGTCCCACCCACAAACAATTGAGATCTGGGTATTTCAATCTGGAAATCAGTAATAATTAAACTTATTTCATATTTATAACAAGAATATTTATATTATTGCATACATTATTACTAAAATGAGAGACAAAGAAACAAACAAAAAAAAGCAATTATGACTATGTGACCAAATTGCAACTTAAAAGGAATATAATATCTGAGTTTCAAAACAGAATTATTAATAGAGTGTTTATCTTGATACAATGTAGGGGTGAAAATCACCGCAATCCGTATATCCACTGTAGGCTAATGCTTGCAAATAATTTTATATTCAGTTTTGCACGATACTGTTGAATAAAAGAAAGATATAAAAGAAGATAGTGTTTCTTTTACTTATAAGAAAAAACACTTGAGAAAGACAGTATACTGGGCAAGCACACTTCACTATTTACTAATTGGGGCCTCATTGTGATGTCACTCAGTATTGTATAAAATTGACGCCACGTCCATTGTCGGAAAAAATAGCAGTTAGAATGAAAATGCTTCTCTTAATGGTTATCTGTTATAGAATTAAAAACGAAACTATTGTCTTTTTATAACCTTAATGTTACAAGACAAGCAGTAAACCACTGAGCCTTGGAGGTAAACACATTTCTTAATGCTTTATAAATATAAAACTGTATTGAAAATTTAATCTAAATAGTTCAACACCAATTTTATAATTCTACCGTATAATATTCACAATAGGTCGAGCCCTTACTAGCTAATAGCCTCTTTCTAAAGATAGTATGCATCATCGTGTGAACGTTGTTAACACCTCATCGCATATTTGTTTATAAAACTCACCTGTACATCTTCTGAGTTTTGAAATATTCCGCGACAGTTGTCTTCTGTTGCTGACCGTTAGGAAGCATCAAACTAAATTGCAATTTGTTCGGTGGCTCGACGACCCGATTGCATATAAATTCACGTTTTATACCCTTTGCCGAAGTGTCACCGCCTATCATTGCCGTTACCTTAAAATAATTATTCTTTAGCAAATTGACCTTAAATTCAAATGAGGACAAATGACAATGAGGTCGTAGATGATGAAGTGCGTTCGGTTAAAACACTGTCTCTTCAGCGGCAGGTTGACATTGGTGGTGGTAGCTACAGGCGCATTTACCATCTAGACTCCAGTACTCATGTGTCACACCCGAGACCTCCTTGTTACAAGGTCAATGATAAAACACTACTTTATGAGGATAATCAAAATTAAAATAAATGTTGTTTAATATTTTTAGTTCTATATATATGGCAAGTCTTTCAGCCAAAAAAAGGGCTATTCTTGTGTCTATCGTACTCTGACATGCTTAGAAATAATGAAATACTTTAACAATACGTATTAATATTGTCAGGTTAATTATGAATACAGATAAAATACTCCACTTATACTGAATTCTATGCAAATTCATTTTATTCCAATTAATTTGACACTTTAGGTATTCAGAGTTATAAACATCCAATATTCAGTGTCATTGAAACAACTCGGAACAAATGCAGTAATAAATAAAATTGTTATTTCAAAACTATTAACCCTTTTTCAGATTGTATTGATAGTATTTTAAAACGTTACAGTAATAAGTATGTAAATATTATAATACAAGTTTTCCTGTTGATAAAACACTTTGAGTTAAAGTTAATCTGACCTGTGCATATTTTGTTAAACTTTTAATGTTCTTTGTTATCTCGGAATTGAGTTGAAGCGTAATGATATAACAACCGAACAAAACCCTTCGAAAGATTTATAATGTATAAAAAAGAACTTTGTACAAATGGCGCAAAATTTTTCGTTGACTAAAATCTTATTACATTACCTTTAGTCCCTTAATGAAATTGTGGAATAATTCAACTGATCTGACATTTCGTTGTTTTTCTAAGGGAAATTTAGGATCCAGACGAAAATCTTTGCTCAAAGCATCTATCATGGATTGTTTTCTCGGGAACCCTTTGTGTGCCACTGCAACAAATGATAGTTGGGTAATATTCTAAACAGTCTATAAAAACAGCCAAATCCTATTAAACCACCTTAGGAAAAGTGGCATTGGTAAATTTTTAATTTTATTTCAAAAAATAAAAAAAAATTGAACACTGGGGGGTTTTGTGAAAAATGTTTAGCAGTCATCTCAATATTTGTTTCAGTACACACGAGTTCGATTAAGGTGTAATAATAGTGAATATGATTAAGAGCGACTAACATCCAACGAATCAAGCAAAACTAATGTAAAAAAAACTAAATTTAATTTTTAACTTTTGTTGAACGATACAATAGTCACCAATATACATTATAGTCGGTTTAAATAAATCGGTAACCATATTTCATTAATAAGCCTTTTTGATCCATACCATCAATATTAATGTAAGGCCTGGTAGTAAAGATAGCTGATTGAAAAAGTCCTGTCCACATCTCCAATCCATGCCCCAAGTCAATAGGGCGGTCAGGACGCTTGAAAAATTGCCTTCCGGCCTGGAATAACAATAACAGGTCTATTATATTTTATAAAATATTTATTTTTATTTGATTAATTCTATAAGTTATTTTCTTAGAATCTCATTCTGAATTTATACTCAAAGATTGGTATTTTAAAGGGGATAATATTTCACAATGCAACAAATGTAAAAAAGTCGTCACGTATTCGGAAAAATATAATAAAAATATATTTCAGTTTTTAAATATTGTGAAGTATTGTTTATAATCTGTAGTAAGATATGACGTTAGTAGTATAAAATTTTTCAACTTTCTCCAAGTAATTATTAAATCATCATACCATAGATTTATCAAACTAATATGACGTTAAGAAAAAACTGTAATACTTGAAATACATTTTTTATTTTGAAGTTATTTTTAAAATATTTATTTTTAATTTTCATAAACAAGAAAATTTTATTTTTAAATTTAAATCCATCTCTGTTATAATTTCTTGGCTGGTTCAATTTTTTCAGCTTAATACGCTAACATCAAATTTTTTTAATACTTTCGAAATTTTATGCTTAATTGACCAAAAAACTGTTAGTACCTTTACATATGACTCCAATGTCCCTTGCCTCAATATCACGTCAATACATTGTATAGCGTCAGTAGGAGTATTCAGAGAACTGCCGCAATTAGCCATGTGCCTGAAAATAAAGTACTTAAGACATTGTATAGAACACGATTAATAAAATGAATAATTTCTAATACATACTGTTTTATTCGGTTTAAGTCGACAATTCCAGTGTATTTGAATGACACTTCAATCTTTACTGTTTTGCCATTATTATCCTTAAGCTCTACCTAAAGTAACGAATATATTTCACCTATTAATTATATATATGTAAAAATTTATTATTATTACTTAAAATCACTGACGAGTTCAGGAGTTAGAAATATTATTTTATATTTAACTTGTCTCAATTAAAAAATATTTTCACTCTCTCGATCAATTTAATCAAGATTATCACATATAATCTTGATTAAAGGAAATTACACATAGTAAGTTAATTTATTATTCTGTAAGTTTTATATATTGGCAGGCCTTTGTTGTTTAGTTTGGACGTGGTTTCAATTCAAAATTAGACCCGATATGCGGCTCCGCTACCTAGTTATAAGATTAATTTCTTAGACGGATCTGTAAAAAAACTACATTACGTATATTTATAAAATAAATGAAATAGTTATCTAAAACGCACTTTCTTGACAATATAGAAGCAGAAATTATTTTTTGTTTTTAAACTTTTTGTGTCCTGTCTGTCTTTGACTGCGAATCACGCAAAAACTATTAAACAAATCATGAAACTCGGCACGTAGGTTTTTGTGGAATAACATTTACGAGATTTTATCCTAAAAAAATCAAGGATTCCTGCGATAGAGTAAAAACATTATCCTCATACTGAATTATATCAAAAGTAGTAAAATATTAAAAACATATGGATTCAGTTTAGGTTACTTTTTGTCCCAGAAAAATTATTATGATAAGAATAAATATTTCCATGAGATTAAGTATACTGTTTAATTTAACAAATTACCACTAGACGGCGCGGCTATCAAAATTCTTTCATTTTAAGATTTTTGGACATAATACTATAAGAAATTTTTGGAAAATTAAAAACGGTTCACCACTTAACAAATTAAATTCAGTAAAAAGGTAAAACGACATTCATTGACTCTTGAGGCGGTACGAAATTCGCGGGGACAACTAGTATTATTTCAGTAAAGGTAACTTTATCGATAACAACTCACCTCTATACCATAACGAGACGTATTTGTCACCCCTTGCAATAGTTCAATAGTATAACAATTTTTCATTTGATCAAATGCTATAATATTTCGGTTAAACTTTAAAGCTTTAGCCTTTAGAAATGCTAATGGTAACATCTTCTTAGGCTTCTCTGGATTGAACGCTACATCATAACGATGCTACAACAAAAGCTTATATGAATATAATTAAAACTGGCATTTAACTAAAAACATATTTTTATGAAACGAAAAAATTTAAGACAGAATGATCAAAAGGTTACTTCACTTACAATCTGTAAGTATTTCATTGTCAAAGGTAAATAGTTCGCTAATACAATCATTTTCTTTGCTGGCACTGTATTGCGACGGATGGCATCTGGTATTTTTAACGTAGACAAAGTCTTTTCAGCGCTTTTTCTCTCTGGTAGATCTTTCTTCCCAAAAGTCGACTGAGATACAGAAGAAACAGGAGTATAAACCGGTTGCGGTCCTTTTTGTGCTTCTATTTCTCCACTGGTGGATAGTATTCCTTTTTTAAGAGAACTTTCAGAGGTTGAAGTACTAGGCATCGACCAGCCACTCTGTTGGCTTTGCGCATGTGACGGCCTTCCTCTTCCACACTCTCGTAATCCAGTTCCATGTCCTGCTCCCACAGGTTGTGACGTGTGTTGTTCTATTCCTTGCACGTCACCAAATTCTTGCGACGCCGATAGAGATTTTTGTCGTGCACGTCCCCTACCTCCACCAAACCCTGCAGTTGGAGTTATTTTCTTCATACCTTCTGCTTCAGGTGAAGTTAAAACCGTCTGAGGTTGAGATTGCGTCTGTGTAGAAGAAAGACTTAAATCTGGCTCAGCCGCCGTTTGAGTAACTTGAGCCTTCTTTTTACGAGGTCGGCGTTTTTTAAATCCTATGTCCAATCCTAATCCACTAACTTCTTCGACCTGCTCTTCACTTTTTTTAGATGTTTCGGGAACAAAAGTTTCAGCTGTTGATTGATGCGCAAGTTGTGCTTGATCCCTTAGTTTAACCGATTCTGTTGGTTGAGTCTGAACTGTTTGTTGACCAACCGGTTGCAAAGAACTAGCAGATGGTTCTGGCACTCCCTTTTGCTGGGTTTTCTTTTTTCCTGTAAAATAAGAGATAGGTTTAAAAAATGTTAGTTAAAAATACATATTTTACTTAAACTAAATAAGCAATAGAAATAAAATTTGGTGTGATGTTAGCTATGTGACCTAAAACAATTTCGTTACAGTCGGTTTTGAAGATCAGAGCCTCAGGCCTGACTTTGCTTCTTTGTGCGTATTTTACCTTCTGTACAACGGGATGCGTTCTGAAGAACTATTTGATATGATGCCCAAGGCCAAATTCTGCCACGGCATCGTTTGTCATCGACAGGGAGTTCATTTCCATAGTCTAGAGTGCAATTGTCACGTTCGATCCGAATTCAGATAAATTTTCAAGTACTAGGCTATGGAATGAATTTCCTGCCGATTGTAATCCCAAGGAGCTACAATCTGGGGTTCTTTAAAAAGAGCATGATATGGTTTCTCCGGGGTCGGCATTGCGCTCTTGATGACTGGTAATTACAAGCATAAATAGGCTACATCAGGCAGGCCATAAGGCTGTTTACCACGTTAGTGGTATAAAGAAAAGTTAAATCTAAATTTATTCATTAAAAAAATTTATAGATTATCTTTAAATATTTCTACACAAATTATATGAATAGTTTCACTTTGCCTTTTGACATAAGTCGCAGAACGACGCATTTATTTTATTGAGTGTATTAAATTTCCAAAATTAAATTTTTATTTTGAAATAAGTGAAGGTGAACAGTTGTGTTTTTAAAAACCAATTATTAACAAGATACGTAAAAGTGAGCCACTTTATCTATTATTTCATTTCAAACTACACTGGTTTTTTGAACCTCAGAAATCGCATTAGAGGGTAGTGGACTAATAATAATAATGTTTTATGTAGCGTGAGGTCTATCTAAGCTGGACAGAAAGGTATTGTGATCACGCGTTCGTCGATAGCTGTCCAACTTATGAGAGCTCTTATTCGTCTGGGAATGTTTTTATATTACTAACTTTAATTGTAATTTTAAGTCAACAAACCGGTATTGTTTGAATAAAATGCAAGCGCAAAACATCGCCACATCGATCTGGGAACTACCACTCCGAATCTTATTTACCCGTAAATCTGGATTCGGATTCTTCAATGAAAATGATAACACGAACAAAAAAGAAACGCATTAATGATTACACCGAAGATTTTAACAGTTCTAAAACTGAAATAAAGGATATGTTTATTAATTTCCATAAAGAACAAAAAAAAATACATTTTTTTAATGTCATTAAGGAACAGACATTAGCTTTGCATAAATCCATTGATTTTTTTGTTAGGAAAATACTATTAATTTAGCATTGAAATTGAAAAATTGGAAGCAAAAAAAGTAAGTTACGCATACAATAACTAGAAAAGAAACCGGAAAAACTCGAACGGTACCGTTGTTAAACATTTTAAACGCCGTGACCCACGTGTCACATAAAATTAGAAGAAATTGATTATAAGCCAAAAAATATTTAAAAACAATTTATCAATATGAAATTCTTTTTATTTTGTATGATAAATTTTAAAACATTGATTATAACACATTCCATACACGTAACCATATAAATCATACAAGGGATTTATTGTATACAGTCATAATTCATTGAACGTTGTGGTTAAGAATCTTACCATTAATAATAGTAATCTAATTCTTACCATGAATGATGAGTATATAGTTCTATATACTTATCGACTATCAAATTTTCGTGATCCTATTAGGTTAGATCCTACTAGGTAGGTAGATTTACACTCAATAGTTAACCCCATAAAAAATATTTAGACAGATCATACAGGCGACATGAATTTAGATCTACTTTCAAACAAATTATCAATATATGTTCAAGATTTCTTGAATTTCATGGCACCAAATGGCCTCAAGCAGGGTATAAAATCTAAATACCACTACCGTACTGTGATATTTCAATTGTTAACAGATCAATCTCCAATTTTACTTCACTTAGAGGTACCCAACAAAGAACAGAAAAAAAAGATACGTTTAAAAAAACACCGACTACTCAACTATCAGATCGTGTCTCGAAAATGGTTCCTGACATGATTTGTATGCTTGTACAGGTATAAATATTGCTACAAAACATTTATTAACAAATTGCAAACATTAGTTCTCAAAAACACAAGTAACAATACTCAAGAAGGTTTAAAAAAGGCCTTTAAAACCATGCATTACAATTATTGTCATAAGATGTATATGTAAAAGGAACAAAATGCAACAAGAAATGCCCTGATGATGCAGTACATCGTATTAACTATATTAATTATAGGAATTCGTCTTTTGGGAAGTCAAGGACCACAGAAAATTGAAAACTGTAAATTCAGTTTAAAATAAAATTTATTATTATGTGGTATTAATTTTTGCTCGGTTTTACATAAACCGGTATACAGATATGCACACGCCTAAGTCAAGTGCAAATTCAGGGAGGAATAAATTAATGGTTAATTCAAAAGATAGTAATGAGGCTATGATACAAAAGTTGTGTAGTCTGGAAAGGGCTGGTTCCTATTTGTTTCTATATGTAAAAGCTTTCTTACTAATCCGCATGCATTTAAAATACCTGCTTTACATAATGTTTTGTAAAAATTGTTTTGGTTGGGTGAGACCTGAGAGAATCGTGTTGTTGTTTTGTTATAACACCAGTTGTAGAAATAACAATAGAAACTATTTTTACTTTTTAGAGGCGTCAGTCGAGTTATTTCTCCTTTTAGTTCGGTAAATTTTGAGAGTTTTTCGACTATTGTGGACCGCAGGTTATGTGCATTTGGAACAGCTATGTCGATCATGTATCCGATTTTTTAGATTTATCTATTAATGTGATGTCTGGTCTGTTGTAGTGGATTGTTCGGTCAGTAACGATAGAGGATCATAGTATAGCTTTGTCTTGATATTCCCTAAAACTATTTCAGGTTTATATTTATAATATTGTTGTATAGAACAGATGAGTTATAAACTTGTGTACACATTTTATTTTTGCATACTATGTATATTATACAAGCAAAACATGTGTTCTCAATTTTTCTTTATGTAACATCTGTTTTAATCATGTTTTATGTAATAAAAAATACTAAAATGATATTCCATTAGCACACGTAAGAGAATTGTCTTATCGTGAATAATGCTGGGAGGTTTATGCTTTATTCGTTATGGAGATACACTACACTAAAAACTAACAAAATATCGCAGTTCATGGGACATTACTAAAATCAAGTTATTAATAACAAAAATATAAATAACTGAACTGAACATAACTTAAGCAACAAAACGTCTAAGAATATCATTGAAGAAAATGCAATACAAGACGGGTATCAGTTTTGTACACCTAGGGCAATTGATTCGTGTGCCTCAATACCGCCAGATGAAATCAACAGTGGGATGAGATAGCAATAGTAGTAAGTAGCTGTGCCACTTCTAACAAAATAATAATATTTAGAAAATGCCTCAAACAGGATATTTTTTACCAAAATATTTCTTATAACCCCAGTCCACAAATGTGACGAACAGGACAATGTTAAAAATTATCACCCAATTTCTGTTTTACCGCCTCTTTCTAAAGTATTGAAAAAACTGCCTCCGTGGCGCAGTGGCTTACCTGCTTGCCTTGTAAAGCGGAGGGTCCTGAGTTCGATTCCCGAGTCACAGGTGTAGTGAAGTCTGATGATGACTCATGGTGGTAGGGTTGTAATGCCAATCTACCACCATAATAGCATTGCCGCACCGACACTCATACATGTGAGAGCCAGAAGTATTCTGGGCTAACAAGCTTTACCATCTACGGCCTCATTGTCACATAACAAGTAATATCGAGGCCATGTATTAGCCAGTAACCGAAAAAAATGATAAAGACATCCTTCATACAATTTTTAGAGAACTATAGGATATTAAGAAAACAAAAAATGTGGCTTTAGGCAAGGTAGATATATTCTGGTGTGAATCACTTCCTAACCCTCGCACAAAATACACGAATACACACTCTCATTCAAACAAATGTTCACCACTATCACCGCCGAAACAAAGCAACGATGTTTTAGCAGCAGATTGACATTAAGGGTCGTAGTTATCAAGACGAGTTCGAAAAAATTTTACTGGCAATCAGACTACTTCTCATATGGCTCTGGAAACAAAGATTGTGCCACGGTAGCAGACAATAAAAATTAATATCAGCCATTGTCAATTTTAGGGACATAAGACAACATAAAGATAAACTAAATCATAAAACAAAGTATTATCAACATATTATTGAGTGTAGACTAATGTATGCGATTTCGACGACAATGAATGATAGCAAAACATGAATTGACCGTTTAATTTTAAGATCAACTTGATTAGATAATTACTCTGCAATTTTTGGCACAATTCTATAGGTCGAAAAAATAGAAATAAGCACAACATCTAACACATAATCAATATCAAAAACGCTTCTCGAGAGAAATTCTGATGGGGCGATAATATCCTAGTGACTTGCACAGCGATGAACATCATGTATGCAAGCCTCCTCCAAGCCTCCATCAAGGAACTATTGCTGACGATCTGGAGGGAACGTGGGAGTACAATCGATGCGGATAGCGCAGGACTGTCTGATGTGGTAATATTGGGATAGACCAGTTGCAGACGTTTAACGGCCGTCCTCCGATGACAAAAATAATGGGTATTTACAAATAACATTTTTTTGAAATATAGAGTACAATTCAATGTAATGTACTTTTCCGGAAGAATGTGCAGGTTTTAAATACACTCACTGGCTTCAAAAAACTTGAGTATTAACTCATTAAAGGCCGTGCACGTATAAAAACGTTTTTTGTGACAATCATTTCATTTTATTGTTTATTTAAACGCATTGCCATCACATTTCATTTAAATCCGTTTATCGTAACTTCAGCGGTATTTAATCATTCGAAACGTAAACAAAATCTCCCTTCACGCCGGATGGAGTAAGAATTTTTAGACTAGCAACTCGATGCACAACACAACATGCACCTACAACACTAGTCACAAACATAATACGATCGTCACCCGTCTCGCTCGTCGGCGAGCGAGACGGAGATATAAACTCGCGCCTCGCGTACACTAGCTACACCGTTTAAAGGGCGCCTCTCGCCCCCGCGTTTGCGAAACAGGCGAACGATAGTCGGAGTCGGGGCCCGGCCTTGACTTCGACTATTACGTAGCCCTCGCCACTTGTCAGTTAGG
>DWQX01002270.1:0-22641 GCA_018245475.1 Pharmacophagus antenor
GTAATATATATATATATATATATTATGCTGTCTAAAAGTGTTTTTATTTTTAGTTAAATGCAAACAGATACTGGTGTCCTTTTAAAGATCAAATTTCCGTTTAACAATTATGTACTATCTTTTGAATGAGTTGTTGAATTACACAAATGTTCATTTTGTGAATCTTTATCCAACTTAGTGTTTCTTTGTCACTGTTAAAAATTTAGGTTTCTGATTTGCAATTACGTTAGTTATATTGTATCCCATCCTTCCTTAACAACTGTATTACTTCCTTAAAACACGAGTCAATCCTCCAAGGACTATTAGTGGCCTTGTCACAGCTGATCACCTTTGTGCTTTTGTCTTTGCTTTAATGCCGCACGCATGCGTACTGACTAACATTTTAAACCTTTTCAGCGTCTTTACCAAATACAAATTCAACTACTATTAAATACAATACCATTAAATGTACGAGCACTAAAACAACTAACTTAAGCAATTAGTCACTCTAACCTCTACTGTTCTGCTTAAAACGTCAATTGCCTATCTCATCTTTGTCCCTGTCTTATGGTGGTGGAAATTCTATTACTTTCAGATTTTAAAAATTATATATCACGACATTAGAACGAAGGTGACTAGAAATAAAATGCAATTTGGGGAAAGTTGTTTAATAATTACTATTTAATATCCATTGAAGTTGTTAATATAGACTATACCTTTTAAAGAATTTCTTGCCGATTTCCAAATTGTGATTTTAAGTTATATTACTCGACTGGGCCTGTCGGTGTAATGGTAGTAATATTGCCTGTTACACCAGTTTTAGCGGGATCGATTGCGGCTCCGGTCAAACATTCATGTGATGAACTTTATGTTTGTTCTGTCTAGTTGTTATATATGTATACTTAAATATGTATTTAAAAATATCTATGTATTCATATTCGTCTCTGATAACCCATATTACAGGTGCTGTTCAGCTACCTATCTTGGGATCAGAATACTATGTGTGATAAATGTCGCAGATTATTACTTTCATACTAAAGGTGCGATGCATTAAATTAACATGCATTTTAAATAAAATGAAAATGTTTTATGCGTAATAAATGATTACTGAAATAAAATTAAAAAAATGTTTCTTTAATCATAACAAAGGTAACTACTGAAAATAAGGTGTTTATACTTCTTCTTTTCTTTCAATACTTACAACACTAACTTGAACACTTGTAGAGATAGAAAAATAAAAGTAAAGAGATAGAAAAATGTTAAACTATCTTATACACTAAGAATGTTTAAATAATGAAAGTTGAATTTATGAAAAAATGCATTTAGTATTATTTAGTTATTTTTTTACATGCACTTGGGTGGTCATATTATTTCTTAGTAAATTGTGCGTAGCAAAGCAATTGTAATTTCACATATTCAGCATTTCACTTATATGTTTCACGTTAATATTTTAAATGTTAATTACTGTTTTCGTGTAGTATAGCACTGAAAGATTAATATAAAGTACATTCCTCTTAATGGAAGATGAGATGGGTATATTGTTGATTCTACATTTTGTATAAAAGATGTTTTGAAAAAACGAAACCGGTCATAAAATTCCGCTGTGTATGAATGTGTGTATTCATTACACGTGTGAGCTAATCGTACGCAACCGGTAATGTCAACGGTGGCGGGTGGCGTCACTCGAGGAGCGACGTCACGAGAGCAAAATTTAACCGTCAGAACGTAAACCAGGAGCAACCGTTGCTTCTGGAGGAGCTACTGGAGCAGGAAAAGCGGGAACAGGAGCGAGAGGGCGGGGAATGGTCGGGCGCTTCGGCAGGCGGGGCGGGTGCAGCTGTGGTGGCAGGAGCAGGGGTGGGCGTGGCGAATGCGGGCAGTGTGGCCGCACCCCCCGCACCGCCCAGTGTGGCACTGTTTTCCGCCCCGCCTCCGCCGGCGCCACCCGCACCCCCCGATCGTCTGGTAACCGAAGCGGATCACCACGCGCGCCTCCTCTACGAGCAGTGGCTCGACCAATACAACGCCTTCGCTGTGGACCAGCTACGCTACTACGAGACAGAGGTGCAGAAGCTGCGCAAGACCCGCAAGGTGAGCTCCGTAGCTGCTTTTGTGTTCGTGTGCTTTCAGTAGTAGCGTGTTACACTCTTCTTGATTTACCCCCGCAGGTCGCATATCACTCAGGATGATAGTGTGTTAGGCATTGTGACTAACTCGGAATGTTAAGTGCATTTGGCGCACTTGTTGTAATTTGTTCACATTTTTTATGTGCGTGGTCTTTCTACAGTCGCTGAACAGCAAGCAGCGGCAGTTACGTAAATCGGGCAACGAATTGATGCCTAACGACGCAGCTGCATTGCAGCAGGTTTCAACGCAACAGCAGGCTCTACAGAAACATCTCGAAGCTGCTAGAAAACAAGCAAGACAGCACAGTACACTCATTCAGGTTTGGATTACATGTCTCTTTATTATTATATGATGAAAGTTAAAATTATTAGACCATTGTTATTTTTTTTAGGAATATCAAACGAAACATAGACAGCAAAATCCTCAATTAGCTCAGCAAACAATTGTTAATACACAACAAATATCGACAAATCAGAGTGTATTCACACAAAATCAGAATGTTGGACAGTCTCCTCAGTTACAACAGACCACCATTAATCGTCCAATGCAGATCGGACTTCAAAACACGCCTACGCAGCAGCAGCAGACGCTTATACGCACACAGCAGACTGTTTTGAACTCTGATGGGCAACCAGTGTCGCAGCAAAGAATCGGTTTAGTAACTTCGCCCTTAAATACACAAGGCAGAATCCTACAAGGTGGCCGAACACTCGTTATAGAGCAGGCTGGAGCGCCGCAACAGCAATTAGTGAGGCAATTGTCTGGCGTCCAAGAAAGACCGCAATCTGTTGGTGGAATGGTACAATTTAGTCAGCAACAGTTGTCAAGCGTAAGAAGCGCGATGCCGGCGGGAACCCAGATGCCACGTCAACCAGGCTCACGACCTGTTATGTCACCTTTGCACGTACAGTCGCCGCATTCTCAATCCCCATTACATTCTCTAGCCCCACAATCACCTTTGCATCATCTCACATCACCGATGCAATCACCGCTCCATTCCCAACAATCACCATTGCATCATACGTCGCAATCTCCGCTACATCAATCTACTCAATCGCCGCTCCACACGCAACAATCGCCACTTCACTCGCAACAATCACCTATGCACGTGCAACAAACGCAAAACATGCCGCAACAGTCGCCAATGCATCCGCAACAATCCCCGATGCATCCGCAACAATCGCCGATACATCAGTCGCCACTACACACGCAACAGCAATTGTCAGCGCAACATTCACCAATGCATCCACAACAGAGTCCAATGCATCCCCAGCAGAGTCCGATGCATCCTCAACAAAGTCCAATGCACCCGCAACAGAGCCCGATGCATTCTCAACAAAGTCCAATGCATATACAACAATCGCCGATGCATACACAACAATCTCCAATGCAGTCGTCAATGTCTCCTCAACACTTCTTGCAACAGTTGCAAGCACAGAGAACAAGTCCGCAATTACCAACCCCAAGCCGTAGCCCACAGGTTAGTAATATTATAAATGTTTTAGATATAAACAGAATTGTTTTATAATTCTTAAAGAAAACTGTAAGCGTTATTAAAATTATTACTTACAGACTTAGATTACTAAATATGTCATGTAACTTAAAAATTTCAGATTTATCAACAATCACAAATACAAAGCCCCGTCGCCTCTCATTCGCCCCAGCTTCAGAATGTGAGTAAATGAAATAATATTTTTTTTATTGAATTTTTCATTCTTTTTTTAATATGGTTTGTTTGTTTTTCAGAATGATTACACAACCGGCCGATTTTCAAGACCTGCCTCGGGCTGTTCACCTTTACCGACACGATTTGCTAGACCACCTCATCATCAACAAGGTAACCGATTAATAAAGAAATATATGGATACAAAAAAGATTAAAATATAAAAATATATATATTTTTATTTCAATAGGTATGAGAGTGGGCGTGCCTTTTGGAAGCCGGCAACAAACTTCTCCACTTGGCAGTCCGCAACCATTACCATCTCCAGGCAATACTGGTAATGAAATAACTGTGAGTAAAGTAGGATAATATCTTACTATTATTGAATTATTTTATTCTGTATAGAACACACCTATTATTATGTTAAGTCCATTTATTATAGTTCTAAACTATTGTTTTCTTCTAGCGACAACAATTGCTTCAACGGCAACAGTACAGCCCAATGGGTGGCGCGCCTGCGTCCCCGTCGCTCTCCCGTTCTCCACACGTAGCGCGTACACCAACACCGTCGGCTTCCCCTGCGGCGTCGCCCGCCCCTAATCATCAAGAGCACGGTGGCGGTCTTCATCACCATATGGCACCCAATGATCAACGTGGCGGAGGTCAGCCCCACAGAGTTGCTCCCATTCCTCCTGGCTACAGATATTTTAAAGTTGGTCTTTTCGGGGGCGCTCCCATCTGGCCTAAAGAAGAAGATCGACGGCACGTTAACCACTTGAACAAAGTATCCATTCTCAAGAGAAGAACCCCTCCTCGACCTCGTTTCGCCGGTAAAACAGCAGCACCTACTGAAAGATCGGAGGAAATTGGCGAAATGAGCGATGGAAGGAAATATGTTCTGTATTCGACCGACGGAGTCGAATACGCCACGACTTCAGATGATGCTGCTCGGTTGAGTTTTTCTAAAGATGATAACGACGACGATATAGAAGAGTTTGTCGAACATCTGGATGATGATGATATAGTTGTAGTGGAACCCGGAGCAATTTCTCCGGAAGAACGAATTGCTACTGAAGAAGACTTTGAAGAGTTGATAGATAGTGGCAAACCAGAAGATGAAGCGGAAGAAGAGGCGCCACTTCAAGACAAATGTTTAACGCGGACTGAAACAACCACAAAAACTGTTGCTGTTATTAGTCTTGCTACTGCCAAACAACCCTCCACGAGTATGCAACAGTATAAAATAGTGAATCAATCTCAGAGTCCGGCACTCTCTCGTCTACCAGTACTTAGCGCTACTGTTTTATCGCCACATACTAATACTAAAATTCTAAATGAAGTTTCGCAAGCTACAGTTGCCTCTGTTTCTATAGCCAACCAAACAATTTCTGTGCCAGTTCTTAAGAATCTTGCAGTTCCCATTGCCAGTGTAACTGGTCATGCTGGTGGGGCGAAACCCCAAATCAAAAAAGTGCCTCTCAATCTCACCAATCCTCCATTAACAGTTAATATGTCATCACAACCTCTTTCTAAACCAATCAGTTCTGTGATAAGTGTAATATCTTCGAACGTACCCAAAGTCGCTAACTTGAATCCTGTAATAACTCTTGCTACTTCTAATACTGGAGCTTCCAGGCTTCCGGTATCCATTTTGACACAGCACCAAGTAAAGCAGAAAATAGTCAAAACAATTGAGAAGCCAATTGCATTGTCGTTATCTAATACTAAACTCTCTAGTTTATCTGTATCTCATGATGTTACTTTGCCAGCTAAGATATTTCAAGACGAAGCAGCGTCTCCTGATAGCACAGTTTCTACAGAAAATAATAATGATATGCCTACTACATCTGTTTCTTTGCTCACCTTGTCATCACACGGATCTCAAAAAGATCATAAACAACTGACTATTTTAAAAGAATCTAACAAAGATATCGATATAGAGACTGAAATAAGTCAACAAACAGAATTACCTCACACACTTTGTATCACAGATAGAACACCGTTGCTTTTGGGAAAGGCCGATATCAAAAGTCCTGACCCGATTCCTGAAAAAATTCCTGATAATATTATGGAAGGTGATGATGAAGACAAACCTGAGGATGAATTACAAGGAAATTTATTGCTAGCATATAATAACACATCTATACAGAATCCTTCATCAGAGACTAAAACAGAAGAAAATGTTGTGAAAACTATAAAAGCTATAGCTAATCAAACAAAAGAAATGGTTATTGACTCGAATATGCAGATTACGTCTGATATGGCACAAGAATCGGTACAAATATCTATTCCTTCGCCGACGCCATCACAAGAAAGATATCTTAATGATATAACAATGCGTGAGCATTCTGAAGCGGTCGAAGGAAATACGAAACATGTTGAAACTTTAGAAGATATGCTTTGCATTTTTGAAAACATAACAGATGATGCAAAAACCTATGGTATGAAACATCCCAACCAAAAGCAAAACGTAAACGCTCCTAATCCAAATGTGAATACGAACACACCCACAAAAGCAGAAACTAAGGATATTCAAGAACAATCAACTTTTCTTAAACGCGAACAAGAAAAACTATCTCTGCAATCCGCCAACGTACCACAGTTGTCCCCATTGTCACAACCAGCAGAGCTCACCTCCAATATGGCCAATGTATCACAACAGTTGCGAACTATTATGTCATCTTTGAATACAAATTCATCGAAAATTGAATCTCAAAATATATCTGCCATTCGAAGAAACAGTGATGCTACAACTCCTACCCAAGTTAACTTTGAAAATTTATTACCTTCTTCCAAAGTAGAGGTAGCTGCTCCCCGTCCTTCACCTATTCAAAGGATTGAGAAGCCAGCAACATCCTTACAGAGTTCTGAAAGTATGTCGATAAGTGCGGTCCAGGTAGTTGGTACACGTGTTAATACTTTGTCGTCTATGGGACAAATCAGAAAATCTCCAAATGTATCACCAATAAACTCCCCAGTAGGTATACAAAATTCTTTAATGAAGTCGCCGGCGCAGTCACCACTAATAAATAATCAAGCTTTTACGCAAAATGACGATAGCAATGTTGCTACTGTAGCTTCACAAGTAATACAAATGCCTGCGCTTTCCAAGATTCATAGTAATTCCTCAGCGGCTGTGTCTATGATTCATTCGAATAATACTATTACAACGAGTGTAAGTGGATTCCAAAAGGGTCAACCATTACCAACAAGTATACTAGGCCACACTTTACTACAGCCGACTAGACAGATTAACACTAGTAATCTCTCGTTTAGTTCTCAGAATATAAGTTCGAGTCAACCACCTGCTTTAGTTATGACATCTAGAGCGGTGATGAGTAATAAAGAACCGGCGCCGAATGTTACAGTACGAATGACGCAGATGCAAATGAAATCCAATCAGCAGTCTGGTTCGATTAATTTTATAACATCTTCAAAATTGTTACATACCCAATTAACGTCACCCTTAAAACGATCAAAATCTACCGACGAGCCAAAAAGTGAGGTTATTGTTGGTCATATACAACCAACAAAGAGGCATAGTGTAGAATCGGTAACCGTAAAGTCTGAGCCCATGGAAACAGATGATTCAAATGCGACAGCGGCTTCTAATGACAACACAGCAAGTAAGAATACCCAACAAGGAGCCGGTAATCAAAGGAATGACGAATCTCAAAATGTTTTACTCAAACAGCTATTACAGACAACGACAACAGCGGCGGCCGTAGTTCCACAGCGAACAATGACAATTCAAAGGACAGCACCTGCTTTAGGCAATATTTCATCTTTAGAGGCCCAACTAGCTAGACCGTCGATACCACCGCCTACTTTAGCTTTAACTCAAGAAGTAGAAATACCAAATAATTCTCCAAGACATTTGACCACTGCGAATTCTAATTTTAATAATCGCCCCATACAAACTTCAATACCAACATCATCTATTTCGCCTTTAATTCAAACTTCAACGCAATCCTTAATGGACGTTAGGAAGCAACCTATAAAAATTATGTACAAGGAAGAAACAACACCTGTTCCAGAAAGTTCACCTACTATAAAACCAACGCCATTGTATTCAATCAATACTGAAAATCAACAATCACATCAACCAATTAAAAAAGAGGTTGCTCCTCCACAGCAGAGTCCGGTTCATAGACCATTTACGCCAATGGATGTTAAGAAAGAGTTAATCGATGAAAGTTCTCAACAGTCTGCAACGTCAGGTGTTTCTACTGCGTCTGATCAAGGGAAATTAGATCAACCAATGAAAGAAGAATATCCAGAAAGTGTGACAATGGATTCCACATCAGAAGCGAACGCGCCGGAAACACCCTCTGAAGCGAAAAAAAGAAAAAGAAGGGAATATCAGCAAAAGAAGCGAAAACAAATGCAAATGAATATGAAAGCCGCTGCCGAAAATAATATAAACGCAGCGAACGCTAAGAAGAGGCCACGTAAAGGTTCTAGATATGAAGAAGACTACGACACATTTATAGATAATTTAATGACACAATTGCGACTTTTACCTCCGATGCAAATTCAGGAACCTACGCTTACTACAAATTTTGCAGTGTGTCCGCTCTTTGGTTCTGGAGATTTAACTAAGTTAAAGAGCAAAGATTACGATATTCTTAAAGGAGATTTAATCGGAGAATTTGGAAATGCCAAAATCCCTAATGTAGCTGATTACTATAATACTAAACCTTTTGGTGACGAGGAACCTTTACCGGAAAAACCACCGGCTTCCACTCAACGTGGTTTCTATGATCAAGAATTCCCTCCCATTATATTTGATGAAGATCCAGAAGATAAGAAATTGGACTTTATTTGTAAAGAAAGAGATACTGATACACCAGATAGTATTGTTAGCTGTTCAAGTCCTGAAGGATTCGAAATCGAACCAGCAGATAGATTCCCTGGATTAAGATTTATCGACGATGACGATGAAGAGGAGGACAGTGATACACCCTCAGGAAAAGTATCACCCATTATACCACTTATAGCTCCGATACCAATACGAGTGAAACCCTTATCAATGTACCCGATAAAAGATGAAGATGAAAGTCAAAAATCAATTAAAAGCGTTGATACTGATTCACCTCTTAAAACTAAAATGGATGACTCTCCGGGAAGCATTGAGAGTAATGAAAATGTTACAGTAACGCTTACACTTACATCGGGAGCGGCTGAAGATATTTTGGGTGTTCTAAAGGAACTCGCTGGCATACTTCACATACCTCCTCCGACATCTTATCAAATAATCGAAAGAACAGCTACACCACCGTCTCATAAACTTGGATTATACAGATCTAAAGGAAAAGATGGAAAAGAAGGAACACCTATCGATATTCAAAGTATTTTAAACGGTGCTGCAAAATTCTGTCGTCATTGTGATGTAGTAATTTTAGATTCAGTGGTAAGAGCTAAGGCCTCCGAATTTCCGTTACTATCAGCTAATAAAGGAAACGCTGAAGAAATTCTTTGCGACAGCGATTCCGAACTATATTTTTGCAGCACTCAATGCTATGAAAGGTTTGCCTGGCGACCAACTAATATTATTCTGGACGGCAAATCTAAAACTGCTATTAAAGATGATAACACTAAGTCCGAAATCGAAAACAACTTGTCGAAAGACCGGGATGATTTTGACACAGCTTCAACAGAAAGCATGGAGACCGACGATTTAGATATTAAGCCAGACATAAAAGACGAAAAGATGGATCTGTCCTTTATCGATTCACTAGATAACGATGAACTGATGAAAGAAGTAGGCGATGATGTTAACGCTCTTGATGAAGATCTGAAGAGTGTCGATCAAGATGAGAAAAGTAACCATAGCATGGAAAGAGAGAAATTTAGGGGTATACGCTACAAAGCTTGGTCACCCGGTTGTATCGGTCCGCCAGTTAAATACAAACGTCCGACAGATAGAGAACTTACGGAATTAGTATTTAGAACTGGTGTTGCTATAATGCCCGTTACAAACGAAGATACACGTAAGTGCGAGTTGTGTGGTATACAAGGCGACGGTGTTGGCGATGGTGTGTCAAGACTGTTGAATTGTGACGTTGATAGATGGGTTCACCTCAATTGTGCACTTTGGTCAGAAGGTGTATACGAGACCGTAAGCGGGGCGTTAATGAACGTAGACAGCGCGCTCGCGGCGGGCATGAGTGCGACGTGTGCAGTGTGTCGCAGACTGGGCGCAACCGTCAGGTGCTTCAAAGTCCGATGCGGCAGCGTATATCACCTGGGATGTGCCGTCAAAGACAACTGTGTCTTCTATAAGAATAAGACAGCATTCTGCGCTTCTCATGCTCCCAAGGTAAAAATTACAACAAATTTATTTTAATTTATAATTTACAGTTATTATACGTACGTTATATACGTAAAATAATATTACCAAACCTTGTCTTACGAAAAGTCAAATTCAAAATAAAAAATTATATTCTATACTCAAATGTTAATAATACAGGATTTTTTGGACTAGATTTATTCTTTATTGGGTACTGTTTGTATAAATCATATGAAGATTAAATTAAATTTTTTCGTTTTTAACTATTACATGATATAAAGGAATTTTTGATCACAACAGAACGAAAAAGACAACGAGCTGACGACCCTGAGCGTGCAGCGGCGTGTTTTCGTGTCGCGCGACGAACAGCGGCAGGTGGCGTCAGTGATGCTGCACTCAGACGCGAACCACCTTATCCGCGTCGGCGGGCTCATTTTCTTGAGCCCCGGCCACCTTCTACCACATCAGCTTCCTGCCTTCCACACGCCTAATTATATATACCCGATTGGATACAAAATCGTAAGTTCTTTATAAGATAATGACGAGTGACGAAGAAAATATCCTTTAGTATCACGTCCAAGTAAAAAATAATTGTTTAATAGAAAAGTAATAACTCATTTATAAACATTCCGATGTAAGTCGCGAAAATGTTCGTTTACGTCGGTAATTTTTTCTATTATTTATATTTATGGTATGACTCTACACGGTCTCAATTTCACGTGATGTTGTTGAGAATGGTAAAGTGTGGTATCGTTAAATTATCCTGGTTATCCTAGGTATATCAACAGGAACAAAAAAAAAGCGACAGCTTCACATTGACTGTAATAGCTACCATATTGACAAAAATCTGCATTTGAATAAATTATAGAATCGATGGCTAATATGCTAATGCATCGCTTTCCTTCAGGTGCGATTCTACTGGTCGATGTCGCGTGCGAACAGCCGCTGCCGCTACGTGTGCTGGATATCGGAGGAGGAGGGACGGCCGCGCTTCCACGTGCGCGCGCAAGACGAGACGCGCCGCGAGCTGTGCGCGGCCACACCGCGCGCAGCCTGGGCCGCCGTGAGTACACCGCGACAACTCCACCCACGACACATTTACGTTTCTTATTTACCCACATATATTTACCACTTAACTGGTGTATTTTTCCTTTTTCGTATTTACTTTCAAGACTGTTTAGCCATCTCAGCTGATAGAGCACTTTCTACTTTATCCGAGTTTTTTTATTTTTAATTTTATATTTAGAAATCGTAACATATAATAACATTAAGCATTTAATAAAGTTTGGCGACGTGACAAGTTTAAGCCACCACTGAGACAAATAGTATTATTAGCTCAATGAGTTCATTAGTTACAATACTTTTCAAATATAAAACAGTAATATTTAAACACTACTACTTGTATATAGAAAAAGGCGTTGCTAGGATCTAGACAATGGTAATTTCTGGGAAAATACATATATAAACAAAAAGTCTTTGTAAGTTGTACGAATGTACGTCTAATTTGCGTCCTAACGAATCCAATTCCTCATAATTTTACAATATACATTTATCTATATATTGTAATGATATCAATTATTAACTACCAAATTACTGATAGGTGTTGGACGCAGTCGCAGCGTTAAGGGAAAACCGCGGAGAGGAAGGCGTGTTAAAGTTGTGGCCAAACTATGTAACAGGGGAAGACCTGTTTGGACTCACCGAACCAGCTGTCGTCCGTGTTTTGGAGAGTTTGCCCGGTTAGTACAGACAAATGTTAAATATTATTGTCTGTATTGCTGGTTAAAATTTTCGACTAATTCATATTTATATAATTTATTATCCCAGTGATAAAAACAGTTATACACTGCAACGTTCTAACCTGAGATGTAGTTGGGTGCTCAGATGAATTGAGATTATAAATGGGAGAAGAGAATATTTATTTGTTTGTTTGTGCAATTTTCACAGATATAAAAGGGAAAAAGATCAAGTAAATCTACAAATTATTTGACGGAAATTTAATGAAAAGGTGCTATAAACTTTTTTCTATTTTAGTTAATAATTTTATTTTCTCAATGCAATCGAACGAACATATTTCTATCACAAAAAATACAGTTATTAAAGTAATAAGAAAAGAATATTAGTTGTGTACACAAACCTTGAAGACAAACTGTTAAATAATAAAAAAAAAAGTGTAAAAACGTTGACTGCAGTTTTAAAGAGGTCATTCTTTTTGATAGAGATTTGGTTAGATGTTTTCGCAAAGTTAATTGAATGTACTGAATAAATTGTATGATAATATCGTAGGTATAGAAACGTTAACGGACTACCGGTTCAAATTTGGCCGGTCGGCTCTGCTGGAGGGGGGGCTTGCGGTGAATCCGTCCGGGTGCGCAAGGTGCGAGGCGCGCGGACGCTGCTCGTGGAGACGTGCCGGGCCGCCGCGCGCGCCCCGCCCCCACGCCGCGCCGCCTCCCACCGCACCACCGCCCGACCATCCCGCCTGCCCCTACTCCAAGCAGTTCGTGCATACCAAGAGCTCACAGTACAAAAAGATGAAGCTCGAATGGCGCAACAACGTATATCTAGCAAGGTAAATCTTACATACAAGTTTCTATTTTCGTGGGCAAATCCTACGTAATATAGTCTGCTATTCTAGAGATTCACAACACAAGTTGTTGGGTTCATGTTTGCTTCAAATAGAAATACACAATGTGTTATTAAAACTTCTGTAAGGCACAAAATGTATTTTATTTTAGCTTTACAAATACTACACAAACTAAGTAAAAGCAGTGTCGCAAACCAAGACTTGTACCATACTGTTAGCGATGATAACCCCATAGTCTCGCTTCTAGATGGAAATACAGGAGCGCCCAATAAGTCATATATATGTTGGGGAAAAAGTTTTTTCGCAATTTATGTAAAAATTGAAAGGGTTTTTTTTATAAAGTTTATTTATAATTGACTAAAATATGGTGCCATTTTGTTGGATAACTTTTTGCCATCTTGTAGGTAGGAACGTGATCCTATGGCTATAAACATTTTGGGGTTTTTGATCAAAAAACTGCGACATGTGGTTTTGGCAGTCCTCTCGTGATGTTAACGTGACACTGTTTAAGGAATTCTGCTTAGACCGAAACAGGTGAAAATCTGAAGGTGCAGGGTTAGGACTCTACGGCGGATACATTAACACCTCCCACCCAAACTCTCGTAATTTTTTTGCTGAATGGGAAAGATATGTGAGGTCTAGCATTATCATGGTGAAAAACCACACCCCTTCTCTTGATTGATTCCGGCCGCTTTCTTTCAACTTTTTGCTTTAATCTCATCTGTTGTTCGCAGTACATTTCAGTAACGATGGTCCTGCCTAGCGGTAACAGATCATAACGAATAATGCCCTTCCAATCCCACCATACAAACAGCATCACCTTGTTGTGAGTTAAACAGGGTTTCGCCACAGCCTGTGAAGCCTCACCGGCTTTTACCACGATATTGTTCGCACCTTCTTGTCCTAAGTGATCTACTTTTCATCACCAGTTATCAGCTTCAAAAATGATTCGGTTCCATTACGTCGTGATAAAGAATCACAAATGAGTACACGGCTCATTAGATTTCTTTCAGTGAGCTCATGAATGAGGCACCTAAATATCAAGCTTTTTTGTGTACACAGCTTTTTTGAAATGCGACAAAACCGTTTTGTGGTCAATTCTTAATTCTACAATTATATCGTAACTATTTATATTAGATCGGCATCTTACTTCACTTTTTAAAAAATGGCATCAATTTTATACGTAACAGGGCACAGGGCAGCGACATGCATTTTTGATATCAAAATTTCCGGATTGAAAACGCTTAAACCAAATTTGCGCGACTCTCACAGATACTGCATTAGGTCCATAAACATCACAAATTTTTTTCGCGGCTTGTGTTTCAATTTCACCTCTTTTGTTGTAATATTTTAAAATGTATCGAATTTCTTCATTAGATTCACTCATTTTAACAATAAGAAAAACAAATGAAAATCACACATTTTCTTAATTTGAATTTGGGAATGTCTTCTTTAAAATTAAAACTTTTTAAAGATACCAAAACCAGCTAGGTGCAAATGGAATAGCCAAAAGGATTTTATTACAATTTCATACATACTATATGCGAAAAGACTGTTTTCCCCAACATATTATATTATGTCCCATAAAGTATGAGCTAATTATTACATTCATTTTATTTAACGATGATTGATTGGTGAATACTTGGTGTTTACGTTAATCCAATTCTTAAAATTATTTACGCTTATACTTCTGTAAAATAAAATTGTCTATTTTTCAGGTCCAAAATCCAAGGGCTGGGCTTGTACGCAGCTCGAGACTTGGAGAAACATACCATGGTCATTGAATATATCGGCGAGATAATTCGTTCCGAATTGTCGGAAATTCGCGAGAAGAAATATGAGGCTAAGGTAAAAAAAAACATTAACTACAAAAATACTTTCGTACACCAAACATTCAAGTGTTTTTCGCCCTACTTTCTGGCAGTGGACCTGAAAAATCAACTTAAAAACATTTAACCATTTACCGTAAAATTAATATAGACCATATGGAGTGGTGGAATCTGTATCGTGATAAAGTATTTCGAAACTACCTGGCTTGCTACTACCCACAATGTTAATCTGCCACCATAACAATGTTGTGTTTCACCAATCATACATGACAGAGCCAAAGTATTGCGGGTGAGCAGCTTCACCATATATGACAGTGTTTCTCAACTTCTTTCTATCGTGTCTTAAAATCCTTTAAAGTTATCATATGTCATATGTTCATAAAGGCAATGAAAAAAAGATTTTTAATGGTGATTGAATGAAAATATACTTAATCTTTGACTTATTATGTAATATATAAAAGCCTCATATATATGTCATAGAAAAGTCAAGCGCAAGTCACCTGTGATAGTAGTACACGCTAGCGTCAAGGTGTAGTCTATGATGATCTTTCAACTCATCGTCACTTATCATTGTGCGAAATTGAGGTCGTAGTGATAGGTTCAATGATAAAAAATGATTAATTTAATGTGGTTGTTAGAACCGGGGCATCTACATGTTCCGCTTGGACGAGCGGCGCGTGGTGGACGCGACGCTGAGCGGCGGACTCGCGCGCTACATCAACCACTCGTGCCAGCCCAACTGCGTCGCGGAGACCGTTGAGGTGGACCGTCATCTGCGCATCATCATCTTCGCGAAGCGGCGCATCGCACGCGGCGAGGAGGTACGCACACACCTACATACACACGAATCATTACCACCATTACTAGCCGAACTAACACATGGACAGTAGAATTTTAGTAACCGGCGACACAAAGAATTGGGTAAGGTTGAATCTATTGATTTCTGTTGAAACATCTCTTGTTGATTCATATTTTTAACCCTTTAACTGTTTATGTCGAAATGAACATTTTTCGCATAATGTCGAGAATACTCGACGTGAACATAACATCGCATTCGTATTTTTTTGAATGAACAGCTGTAATTTTTTCCCCCCCGAAAAAATGCAAATAGAGATTTTTTTATAGAAATCAATTTTAAAATATTCGTTAATCTGGCAACCTTTTTTATTTAAATTCACAATAGCTTGTATTAAGCTGAAATTACAAATTCAATAATAGTTGCATATTCTATGGCAAGGAAAGGTTAAAAAAATATTAAAAGAAAATTTTTCTTCATTTCCTAGATATTATTTGTGTTTTCTTATTAGATATAAAAAATGTATGGGAAAATTAAACTGTATTGACTTCTTACTGGAATATATCGAAAAAACTATTCAACTATATTCTGCTGATTCATCAAATACGTTTCAACTTGGTCGTTCAGCTTAACTAAACCCTTACGATTCTTCCTGACTTAGTACCAAGTACAAAAGCAAAATCAAATCCTATACGCAGATGTTCATACTGTTCGAAAAGTAATATTAGAAGAGAATACAGATATTGGTGTAGTCGAGTATATTCGTCGTCGCTGGAAAATAATTAAGGAGGCAGAAAAAGTTTTTCCAAACAAAATTATACAATTAAAGGGTTAAACATTCTCTAAAATTTTTAACAAAATTACGCCCAAAAATGGAATTTTGAAAATATTAATTTCGCACCCGACAATAATTTACTTTTAAATACGTTTTTTATTTTCTTTCTTCCGATCCATCTTTATTCCGATTATATAATATTATAAGTCGACGCCAGTAATATAAAGCGTTCTGCGGCAGCTCGCGTACGACTACAAGTTCGACATCGAGGACGACGCGCACAAAATAATGTGCATGTGCGGCGCGCCCAACTGCCGCAAGTGGATGAACTAGCGCCCGCCCCGCCTCGCCCGTCCACGCTGCACGTCGCCCGCAGTCGAGGCTATCGAGCTAGTTATGTGTACCAAAGTGACTACACCATATAAACATAACGCTAGAGACGAATATATTTTTTTTTTATGTAATGAAATCAAGCTGATGTGTTAATAATAACAATAAGACAATATCTACAGAGTTTTTACACATATTTTGTTTTACTGTAATTTTTATAATTGGATTAGACATCGTTAAGTGGGTGATAAATGATAATCAAACATTTTGTAAATAGTTTATAAGCGATGAGAAACTGATACATTGTTGTTACATTTTAGAGGTGAACCTTTTCCGAATGTACGTAGGAGTATATATATAGATATATATAGTTTTATAATATAATTTTTTCATGCATTCTATAGATATTTTAAATAGCGTCGTAATTTCTATTGACGTTTTTAAAATTCATTATGAAGATATTTATTTACTATCGTCGGTACACGGATAATTTTATTTTCAATGCAATAAGCACCCTGTATTTTGAAGAACGTAGAACCGAACGGGACCTAATTTTTTTTTTATTATTTCGACGTTTGTTGTTGTTAGCGAAAATTAATTCGATAATCTTCACGGTTAATGATTGAATAGGTTAAGTTACCAAATACACGAGTATGCATTTAGTTCGCGCATAGGACGCGTTAGAGTCGTTACGTGATGCCACATTGTGCCTGACCAGTTTTGTAATGTGTATTTAACGTAGTAAGCTAGTAGTACTGCGTGACACCGCGGCGCCTTGGTCGAAACTATATTTAGTGTAAAACGTATCTTAGCGCGGCACGCACGGGTTCTACTTGGGTGTGTTGTAAATTAATTGTTAATGTATAAGCATGAACAGGGTGTAGTATGAGCGTATACGTTCGCAATCAAACGAAACATTGCTGCAAAGTTTATGGTGAAACACAATAGGGAATATGACGTGTTTTTCTGTATTTTAGTCGATAGCTCACATCGTTAAATTAACATAATAATCTTCTCAAAGGTAATTTAAAAAGACCAAGACACGGTTTCTCAATTTTGATGCGCATGATGTAACATATAATGTTCCGTTACGTCCATACACTAAACACTGACACAAAAATTACTTGATAACTGTGTTTGTTTACATTAATCTTACGTTTCATTTAGATGAACACAAATATGTATGTCATGTCTTGAAATTAATTTCTTGAACAACAATAATAAATAATAATAATAAAAAATATTCATAGGGGTATAACTCTAAAATAGTAGTTTATAAGAAAAATTGAACTACATGCGTGCGTATTTCCTATTGTAGGCGACATTCGTAAGTTCCTAACTATTTCCAGAAAGTCCCATTATGTTTGTGTTGTCTCCTAAACAAGCATATGAAAACGTGGATGGTATTATAGTGCTGCAAAGTGTACCGTGCAAACACCAAAGTTCCCTCCCCGTACACATAAAAGTGCATAGTCCGTTAGAATTCGTGCGTGTGTTGTAGGTAGTATAATTTTTATAATACTGTACGGTAGAAGTTAGTGTGATACCTCACGTGTTGGCGTATGCGTAGTTAGTGATATAGAAAGCGGTTTTGGTGTTTGGGCCAAATTTGAGAATCGTTTAGTTATACGAGCTTAATAGGATGGTGTTAACAGATTGAGGCGGCTGTGCGAGGGGCATTTTGTATGGTAACACGCGTGCATAATTTCAGAAACAAGACCCGTGCATTACATTGATAAATGTTAATATATATATATATATTCAATTGTTTCAGTGATGTGCATGAAATTTTGTGGATTTATAAAACAAAATGTATTTACTATTCAATAATTATCAATGAATCTAGAATGCACAGATCTTACTTTTAGTATTTATTAAACATAATTCTTCGGTTCAATGTTTCTTTTCGGGCACTCAACATGTATTCAATATGAAATGGTAAATGTTACTTTGGCCACATTGTATTAAATAAAGTATATTTTGTATTAAAATTACAATATTTTTTATAAATTTGTAGAGTCACAAATTTTTATTTGTTGTCAGTATAGAGCAATGCAATGTGTGATTTTCCCCAAATGTTTGTATGATATGGAATGAAGGCGTATTGGGAATTAGCGTAAATGTCTTGAAAGTGGCCATCGGAGTGCGTTATTATATGCAATGTAATTAATTTTAAGTGTTAAATGTGCAATATGATATCTCGGATTCAGATTGTAAATAATGAAACCAGAAAGTGTGAAATATTTGCATAATCATGTGAAAGTTTTATAAAATATAATTTAATGATTTTCTTAAACTGAAGTGATACTGTGTCGCTTATCCATCAAATTATTTATTTAAAGCATTCCCATTTGTTAACATTAACTGTCAATTTATTTTCATTTGAATCAGATGTGTATTTGTGAAATTATTTCTTTAGAAATATCTTTACACTAAATATTTTAATCGCTATTATTTTGCTGTCATTAAATTTTTAATTAGTGTAACATAGTTGTTTTCTTAATCCTTTTTACGTTTCAAGGGGGTATTTATCGTTGTTTTTCAAAATAGCAGGATAGAAATTGATAATTTGGGAAGGCCAAATACTAATTGTGATAACCTGTACTCTACTCCCGAGCCAAAACTCAAAAAGTTTATGCAAAAGGTTTTCAAAATATACCACAAAACTTAACATAACTCTTTCATTTGATCATGATAGACGGGTGTGGTTCGACTGCCTCCGTGACGCTTGCTTTGTAATGCGGAGGTGTAGTGAAGTTTGGTTGTCTATACGGTTTTCCGAATCCGCCTGGCTAGGTACTACCATCCTCGATGTCAATCTGCCGCCATGACAACATCGCTGTGTGCCGGGAGCCATACACGTGAGAGCCAGAAGTATTTTGTGCGAATAGGCTTCACTATCCACGGGCTTTTTGGTTAACAAAATTTGTAACACTACGTATTTTATGTATAATCGAAAAAAAATGCATGTAATGAATTACTGTACCTAGTCAATATTATGGCTAGCTTTATTTTTTGTATACATTTTGGTATAAATTGCTATACAAATAAAACCCAAGCTTGTTTTGTATAAATTTTATTAAAAAGATTGTTTCTTTTTTTTTACTTAACTGCAAATAATATAATCGAAGAACATCCTAAGTAAAGCTGGAGGGCCAACGTTTGTTGAAATCGTAAAGTGCAACTGGAACGGCTTGTCATAAAATTGTCAGCTTATCATTATCTATCAAACCATATGATACGTAGTATAACATAGTTTCGGAAACTGTTTTATAAAATTTAATACATACAACTGCTGCACAGTTGACAAGCCATTCCATATTGAATACAGAAATAAATGTTATACATACTTGCGGACAATAAACCAAACTATTGAAATAATTTACAAAAATATAACAATTAACGCTATTACAAATATACAACACCATGAGGGTTGTATGTCGGGTTTTGTAAAAATTATCACTCGATACAGTTGGAATGAAATAAATAAGCATTTGTTATTAATTGTATTTACGTGTGTACCGAAATGTATTAAAAGTATCATCTATACATCTATACATGTCTACACGATGCACTTATTACTTGTCCAGGCCGACTTTGTAAAGAAAATTAATAAATATTAAAAAAAAACTAAGTAAAGAGAGGATGATCAGCTTTGGAGAATAACATACTTTTTACTATTGACAATACATCGTCACACAATTACCTCGATTTAAAACAAGTGAAATTTTCGAAATGGATAGGGTAACAAAGTATTCTTTTAATTAGATAGTAACTCTAATTCGGTATATTATTTCCAAATAAATGATAGATATAGAGGTCACTATGTATAATCTATTATCGAGTTGTGGACAAGAAATATAAAAAATTATGGATATTATGTTGGCATGTGATCTATAATTTCTTTTTTATGAGCTCGTTGCATTTGTCTCAAGGTAGTCTCGAGTATACATTTGTATGTTTATTCATCTGGCACTTTGGAACCTCGAACAAATGAACTTATGCTATTTGCAGTTTGATAATTCACAACTGCTACAAATATCGAACGTCGCCACCTAGTAATGCTTAGCTCACAACCCGCCTGATAATTATTATATATTTGTACTTTATTCTATATAGTAAGTACATCAAAATATATTTGAGTACACCACTGTTCGACTATTTAATTTATAATTAACTTGTGGTTTGAATATAAATGTCATTATAATACTCATGTCTATAACATTCAGGTAAACAAAATAATTTTTTTGGAGTTAGATATTACTTGATTTTACACAATGTACTATCATTATATCCAAAATTACATTTACTGAAATTATTTTTTTAAGGATATATACAATGAGCAGCCTTGTCTACGAGTTATCTTACAGGATTAAAAAAAAAGGATCAAGCTAACTAGAAAGTATAAATTTTTCACTGTGACAGCATTATATTACATTTTGAGTTTAATGTAGATTATGTGTGGCAGATTTAATTATATATTTACTTTAATTACGGGTGTTGCATAAGATAATGCATTACTAGTGAACGATTGTGGGGCTGCTTACAAACGGCGCGTTTCTATTCAATTTACATTGAACGTAGCCAATCTCAACATATGCTAGGAAACTAAACGATAATTAAGTGATGGACCCTTTATTGTTTTCAGTTCTGCAATGTTGTTGCACAACGAATACCGAAGGCGTAACACTTTAAGATCCATTTCTAATAGATAAAAATATCAAACTGCAAAAATTACGTCGATGTATGCGGCTCACACAGGTAAAGTCAAAGCAAAACTGAAATAACACAAAAGATGGCTACGTCGAACTGATCATTGAAAAGCATACGGTTATAAGCGAGCCATGTGTTTGTGTGTGGCTTGTTCAGTCGATGTACTGGGCCAGCCAGCGGAAGCCCTCGCCGTAGCCCTGGCGCTTCAGCACGGAGCACATGAACAGTTCCAGTGGCCTGCCCGGGAGCTCCGACCGGGACACTTTTCCCTGCGATAAAAATAATACTTAAATATATATATTATTACAATCATAGCACAATCGCATTTTATCAGCAATAGGCTAACACTTGGCCTCATTATTACATGATATTCAGTAACAATCGGGCCGTAGACGATGTTGCATGCTCACCTCAAATGCTTTATAGCTCATACGCTAGGTTGCCGGAACAGTACATTAGGGGCAGATGTATATAAAGTGTGTAAGCCAATCAGAAGGCTTTGTAAAACTAGGACCAATGACTATTAGTATGGTCCTGAAATCGACCTCGGCAACTCCGCGTTACCAGGCAACCGTTAGTCACCGTGCCGTGGAGGGAGTTGAGTTGCAAATGTGTATCAACAAGCTAAATTATCCATTTCAGCTACGATTCTCTGAGCGTTCAATCGATATTTCGTACAGATAAAAATTATTAAATTCTTTTACACAAGTTCTTAACGCGAAGGGCTTTTTATTAAAGGTATCTTGAGTCGTAACGGTCAATTGAATTCACGGACTGGTTCTGCGTCTTCCACTGTGCTTGAAAATGCATTGCGGAAGATTGCCTATCATCCAAGTGGTGAGCGATGGAACTTGGCGTTGTGTGGAATATACAGCAGCCGGTATAATTCCGAACAATTCCTCGTGGTAATTTTTATATAAAATGCAGAGAAGCAACATCGCTCCACAGTGCTAGAGAGTCAAGGTGATTAGAAAGAACCTGGAAGAAGTTTTCACCACCTGTTTTCTATAAAATACTTTCTATAAGCTTTAAACAGTTACAAACAATTACTGAATATGAATGGACTTCTAAATACGCCTTACAAGATCGGAAAGGAAAAATATTCAAAATACGCTGTGGCAGGGAACGTGATAAAGTTGATTTCTATTACATTGCTATAGTTGTAGAGTACTTCTTCAAGCAAAGGAATTTTACGCTCGCAAGCGACATTTTCGTAAACTTATTAAACAAAACAATGCTCATTCGAAAACTCATTCGATTTAAATAAGGGCTATTGAGTAGTACTTTTTGAAGTCAATTCGCGTATATAAACAGCTACGAGTCGAACACCCTTCAATGGTTGCTACGCGCTCTACGTGCGGAGAAGAAAAGGCGCTACAAACTCCTCAGAAGCACTACGGTCTTTTATTTTTAACGGCCGAAAGGCCTCGCCACGGGGACATAATATTTACTCCATAGAAAACAAATGGCTCTAATACCGGGAACTTTATTGCAATTTAGTACACATTCCTGGTTTTTAGAGCATGCACTGACTAGAAATATTTATCGTA
>DWQX01002271.1:0-22634 GCA_018245475.1 Pharmacophagus antenor
TGCGCGGCCGCGTTGCGCGCGCACGCCGAACTGGCCGCGCGGCGCCCACACGACGCGCCCAATCTGCGCTTCTACATCATACCGCTAGGTATGTGTACATTTCTTTAGGCACTTGACAAGTGGTAAGATTTTTAAATTGGATAATCTTCAACGAGATGCTCAGGAAGATTGACTGATGAATAATATTCGCGATAAATTAACCCATTAAATTATGAAAGTTACCGACCATAGCCTTTCGTTTGTACAAACATAAGTGGCAATGGGGGCTGGTCACGTGCTCCGTAGTAGTGACCATCTTTAGCGTAAACGTGTCGTAGAGTGGAGACCGCGTGCGCGAACAAAGTGATGGTCCCAAAACGGATATAGGGGCAATCTGCGCAAGGCGGCTGGCAGCAACTGGATGCATACAGTTGAAGATCGGGGTTAGAGGCGTTGCGAGAGAGCCATATTCGACAATAGATTGCCGCTAGCTGATGGTGATTAAGCCAACCGTAGAAGATGACTAAGTAGTCTCGAGTTTGCTATAGCATCTAGATTAGTTGTCAGTGGAGATTAATGCCTTTTCTGTAATGTTTCTAGGCGTAATGTTATTAGTTACCGATGCTCTAAGATATCCCAGGACACCAAATAATGTATTGAAGATTTTCTTAAAAAAATAATTAATAAAAGTACATATTGAATATATAAACATATTAGACAAATGTGTGTACCTTAAAATTGACGATTGAGCCAAATCGTTTAGTAATAAATCGTTGCCTAGCAGATTTAAAAGCGTTTTAAAATATTTGTACCTACAGTACGTAAATGTTGTCCCAAAGTGTACGTACCGTTTCGTGATTAACACGTTGAAGACGGCGGCCGGCGTGACGGTCACATATTTATGTTCCATCGGTGGGTCATGCCGGTGTCACATAAATGTGTTAAACGAAATAACATTTTACAGTTTGTAATTGAAGTATTAATCCTATTGCGGTTTGTTTACATAAATTCTGTATCAATTCTGGCCTAAGTATAACTTGGCGATCCCCGACTGCTCAGCAATGAATGTTGTCTATTCATGGATACGCCCGTTCGTTCGCTCAGGTTCGTGCACGGTGTCGCGCTACGTTGCGCTGTCGGACAGCACGTACGCGGCGCTGTTCGCGTCGGACTCGTGGGCGCCGGTGTGCGAGCGCGCCGCCGACCACTCCATGCCCGACATCGCCGAGATGTCGTCTCGTATCGCCAGGTGAGACCTATACGTAAAAGCAGCGCACCGTGCAATCGCCATGTTCAACTGTCAATTTTTGGTCATTTTAATGGCAGATAGATATATTATTATTTTTGGTGATATTACTCACAACATAAAAGTAATCAGCAGGAGTAATACCCGTCTTAAAACCTCAAGAAAAAAGTGTCATTGTCTCATTGTGTGCATATATATTGTCAATTTTTTATATAACCTAGATATCTGTTTCATTACTATCGATGAATAATGTGTCTCCTAAAACTTTATTGGTTATTGTGTTCGTGTGTAAAACTACCTGTTATTGTAATATGTACAAATATAAAGTATACTATTATGCATATTTTCTACATTACTTGTATAAAGCCGACTCTTGCAACCAGCATACGTAACTTGCTTTTAAACGAATTAACTGAGAGTAGGTGTTCCGGTATGAGAAGAATACAAGTTTTTTGCCGACCCTTGAGTAACAGCATATTGGTGTCAATTCAAATACAGTTTACAAAGAGACTATTGATAGTGTTATCGTGGTATGTATTATAAAAGGTATCTATTAATCGTTTTTACCGCAGGTATTTGAACAGCATCGGGCCGGTGAACAACATACCGATCGGCGAGGCGATGGTCGCCTACAGGGACAAGTCCGGCGACGAGGACTCGAGTCAGACCTTCGTGCCCTTCATTGCTGTAAGTGGACGTTTTATCAGCAATCCACTAACACTGCTTCTCACTTGAAAGATTCTTCTTCACGTGAACGATTTCCCATAAGTAGTTGAGTTCGATAATTTAGACGGAAGTTCTATATCTTTATCAAACTCGTACCGTTTTTGTCACGCTAGGAGGTGCGTGTCGGGTGCGGCGAGGGCGGGCCCTCGTCGCTGGAGCTGGACGAGGGCGGGTCGCCTCCCGCGCGCCCTTCGCCGCCCGCCACCCCGGCGCCTGCCGACCCATCGACCCCGCACGTAGCGCCGCCGCAAAACCTGCCCCCGCAGGAGTTACAGCTCGATTACTGGCTGGTGAGTACAATATAATAAAAATGCATAAACATATTACTCTTGTTATCGTTTCAGAAATTATTCAAATAATTGAAATAACAGCATTCAAGTGTGCGTCCGTCAATATCGCTTTATCTGACTGTTTTCAAAGTTGAGTTATTCGGGCGCAGGAAAGTGCTAAATGATATTTTGACATGGCTAAATTAGAACTTTTAATAAGAGAGTAAGAGTACATTTATTTTAGATTCGATAGCTTTATATGTACGAGTATGTGCAGCTCGACGTTCGACGACGTTCGACTGCCCCCGAGGTGCAGTGATTTACTCCCTTGCTTTGTGACGTGGAAGTCCCGGGTTCAATTCTCGGGCCACTGGAGCAGTGGAGTCTAGATGGCGGTAGAATTTTTCGAACCCCCCTTGGTTAGCTACCACGCTCAATTTCAATTTGCCGCCATAATAGTATTACTGTGTTCCGACAGTCATACATGTGTGAGCCAGATGTATTGTGGGCGAACAGGCTTTTCCATCTACGGCTTCATTGTCACTTAGCATCGGGTGAAATCGAAGTCAAGTGTTAATCCATAACTGATAAAAAAAGGTGCCGGGGCGGGCCGCGGAAGGCGCGGACGGCAAGGTGACAGTGAAGGCGAGCTTCCGCGCGCTGCTCGTCACGCGCCAGAATGCGCACCTCAGCATCACCTACCTTACCAAGGAGAAGAAGCAGAAGAGTTAGTATAGCTGTGCCTCTTTATTAATCACTCTTTCTACCTTTTCTATTTTCGGTACTTCTCTGTATTTTTATTGGTATTCGTTAATTTATTCGATTTCCTCTTAGTTTTGATCTATTTTGTTTTTTTTAAGCATGATACAATTGTGACGTATTCAGCTATAAAAAAAACTGTCACCTTTAAGCAGACAAATTCGACTCTTACTCAATTACACGTCTTAGAAAAAAAATATTTCTTTCGGAGTAAAAAATTTGATTGTCTTATTTTATTACAGTCATGCGCCTGGGTAAAAAGAAGGAGAAATCTGAACCAGAACTGGGACGTGCGCAGGTAGTGGAGGGGGTCGCGCGTCTCATCTGCTCCGCCAAGGGATCACACAACGCGCCGCTGAAAGGTAACACTACTCGTGAACTAAAATGACAGAGATAGAAGAGTGTTTTGGTCTCTTTTGCTCTGATAAAAATATCTTATCGATTTTGTATATGTACAGTGTATATACGCTCGTGTTTCACTAACGTTCCCCATTCGCAGTGTTCATCGACGGCACGGAGTGGAATGGCGTGAAGTTCTTCCAACTGTCCACGCAATGGCAGACTCACGTGAAAACCTTCCCCGTGGCGACGTGCGGCGCGCCCCTCGCCCCGCCGGAGACTTAGCTCCGCACGCTCGCGACGCCGGTACTGTCCCCGCTTTGGCTTACGAACTCGGCCGAAATACGGCTCTGTAGTGTTACATAACGGATGTATCCGTTATCCATCGATTACGGCACAAGTATTCCAAGAGGCGCTTCGCTTCTTATGTGATAGTGTATGGATTTCGTTCCGTTCTGTGTATTATTACAGACTTTCGAATACGTCTGCTATCGGGTATATATCCAATTGAATAAATATCCGACTGCTATAGATCGAGGCTTTTAATATTAATTCATCACTCTATACATGTCCCATTTACAATCCGCATGTTATTACTTAAAAACACTTTCATTTTTTTTTATTGGCGCTGTCCAGCGCGTTGTGTTAGAGGTCGTGAATTCGATCCTTACGTGTAACGTCATATGGTCGTAATTCCTTAGTCATTATACTTGCATGCTATATTTAACATATATAGTTTAATAGATAACCAAGCTACATAATGTCGGCTCAATAATAATGTTAACTATTACATTGTAGTCATTTATTACACTAGGCGGTAGTTTCGTCGTGTTTAAGGCATACATATTCCGTGTACTCAATATATATCGAAGGATTAATGGTTCGTGACATTTCCAGTATGTGTGTAAGTTAGGTTACGTATCGGAGAAGTACCCAATTTTACGGAGTATTGTTGGCACATATCATTGTAGGTTCGTACCGGATGGTAGTGCGGTTTGTTTTGCATTAATCTGTGATTTATGGACACAGTTTTCTTTGCAGACCGGTGATAAGCTGCGTTCTTTTTATTTTACTCCATTTATATAACTTCAAGTCCGTATTTTGTATAAAATTAGAAGCAATAGAGCAATGTAATTATTTTTTATTATGTAAGGGCTTCGACGAGCGTACTCGATATCGATAATTATTTAGCTCTAGTTACACAGCTGGTTGAAAGATGTGGATGTTAGTTACTAAAGACCAGAGACTAACACGTTTACTTCTCACTGTGCTCATATATATTAGGTTCTCAAAATGAATTAGAGCTTTGTGAAAATGTTTAAGATATTCTTTCATTAATTGATGCATATTAAATTAGAGGCATGGAGATGTTAACGACTGAATTACTACTGGCCGGCGATATTAGTGTCATACCGTAAGCAATGTAATCATAGAGTAACGATAGGTTCATGGATATTATCTGTCAAATATCGAGTGTATTAGAGTGTATGTGTTGAAATGTATTTCCCGTTTAATGATACCAAAACTATTATGCATCGAAATTTAGTGATACGAAACCACATGCAAATGGTAAATGCCACCTATGTATATGTTTACACATGATACATCATTATGGTAAAGGTGCGTTTTATATTTTTGTTTAAATATTCAGTGCTAAAACGGTTCTTGTCTTTTGCCATGGCAAAATTAAGTGAAAAAAGTTGCTGGCTGTTTTCGATATTCATTTGTTGTTCTAAATTCGTTATATGTAATTAAATTGGACAGAATTATTTACCTATATGGCTGTGTGAGATTGTAGGCCTACCTTTTATTTATAAATGTCTTGAATAATAATCTCTACTTTATCAATTTTACTTAAAAATAAGTATGCCTATCTTCCGGTATTTCTTTATTGTAACTAGTATTTGATTTTAATGCTTACTCCGTGTATCGTGCCAAACTTGAGATGAAACGAAAGCTTTTCTTGTTTGTATATTAACCAAAACTTTACCATCATTAGAGGTTGTAACACTGCTCCGATTTCCAATATTCAATCGTTTACGAATCGTGACAATGTTACTCACTTGGTAATAATTATATGAAATAGTGAACAAAATTTTTTAAAATTATTCTCGTGCAAAGAAAAGCTTTTAAATTAATATTAAGATGTATTGGTAACCATATCTGACATATATATCTAGCGTACAAAAATTTTGGCGCCAAATTGGTATAAAGACGCCATTTGTAAATTTGTAAACCACATAAAAAGATATATTTTATTACAATAATTACTAATGTTGGGAACAGTAGACCATTTAACAAATAGAAAATTTATTTCTATTATATTGTTGGGTGCAAATCTGGTGCTAAACCAGTTATTTAAGGTTATTCTCGTACTATTATCTTTACCACATTTTACAGAGTTACCATGATGTATCATTTAAACATTTTTGTTATATAAAATTAATTATTATTATATTTCATTTTTTGGTGCTTATTTAGACATTGACATGTGCGTGATTTAAAAAAAATCGTTTTTTTTAAAAGGTTCCCAACATTGGTGTCATTTAATATTTCTCATGTAATCAAATATTTATATCAATTTATTATATTAGGTAACATTGATAATTAAAGTAACGATATATTACAAATTCTTATACATATTGAATTTTCATTCTTCAATGTAAAGTTAAATTTACGTGCTCTGATAAATCCTGGCGATATTTGATGAGCACTTACGTAAATTAGTAAAACACATGGGTTTTTCTTAAGCAATTTCCTCAGACATAAAATTCGCTTAAAAATTACTACACTGCTATGAGGATGCAAAAAAGTAACATGGGAAACAAAAATAACTTAGTTTTTGTTTCAATAATCGTTGCTACTTTTTAATTTTAACTTTGAGATGTCTTAAATTTTGCTTTATAGCCATGCAAAGACAGCAGTTTCAAAACACACTATATTATTATTATTTTTATCATTACTAAAATGGTAATAATTCAAGCTACTAACAAATAAGACGTGTTAAAATCTAATTGATACTTAATACAAATAAAGTTATATGCAATCGCGGCATTGCCAAATTTTTCAATATGGTATGCTTGATATAAAAAACTAATGTAATGGTGGTCTAGTCTTGTTTGGTGTGTACAAATGTTGCCGGAAAACTTAGTTATTTTTCTTATAAATGCTGCCCATCTCTCAACACTTCTATTAACAATTGAATAACAGTGAAATAAAATAATGTTAAAAAATAATATGCTTTAATAAATATTCACATCTTTATCTTATACATGGCTTTTTTTATTATATTGAAGAAGAAATTTAGTATTTGCAATATTATTTTGTGTTATAATAATAGGAGTGTTGTCATACGAAAATGTTCATGAAATGAAAGTGATATATGGCACAAAATCCTTAATATGTTATCAAGTCCTAACGATGAAAAGAGTTTTGAATGATGTCAAGTGTATATTTGTTAAAAACTTTATTTACTTGAGTGCCGTAATGAGTTGTGTGACTTGAAATTCATTGTTTGTTTAAAATTTTCTATTTAAAATAAAAATATTGCAATAATAATTTATAATTTTCTATTTATCGCGATAATTTTCTAATATTAGGAGGCGCAGGAATATTTGAATTATATTACTCATATAGAACCCTGTGTGTGTTCCTCATGAGTCGCATTATGCCATCTTTTTTAATAAAAGCTGAACTAGTGCCATTATTGAAAGATTATGGCAGTAAAAACAAAAACAAGCTCAAGTTTCCAATAGTTATTATCTAGAGGCCTAGCCAACAGTGTTACATCAATGTAATTTGTATATTCATATTGTAATAGTTATTTGTAATGGAATTATAGAAAGATTATAGAATATATTTTTGTTTATATAATTTGATCTCATTAATAATGCTGACTGACTTGGCGATTGTAACTTTTGTTTTTAATTATAATTTTGGTAGCTTATTATAATGTCAATGTTAATGAAATTTACAAAAGCAATGTTTATAAAATTATAATTCAATGCAATACCAACTAAGCTGTTCGTCACCACAATTTGTCTTAATGACAAATAAATTAATTGGATGATTTATTTAGTTTTATTGAATTTTTATGATGAATACAATTAGTACAAAAATATTTCACTATTATATTTTCATATTATATAAAACCTGAGTTTTTTTATTAACATAGTGCAATAAATATGTTTAATACATACTCCAATTTCATATTTATGTTGCATCTCACTTTTACTAGATACTGACATTACAATATATGATTTATTTAAGTGATGAGATTTATTCATTTATGATAAGTTGCAACTATGGTTTTGTATTGTACAAATAAAATTTTGCATTAAAAAGAATATTTTTTTTATTTGCAACCACATTAACATGTAATATTATTATGTACATTTAACATTATAGCAGTATAAAATATTTCAACAACAATCCTACAAACAAATGGACATAATAAATGTTGGTATTCCAAAAGGAGAATACCTACCATTAAGTTCATAAACATATTCATAAATAATTGGATATGATATGACATCATGACCACCTATACAAAAATTCACTATCAAACTTATTTTCACTTAAGGGTTATTGAACATTAAAAACTGATCTCTTAATCCATTCTCTCCTCCGATACCCCCTTCTGGTAACACATACAATAAGCCATCTTCTGCCTTTTTCGGTGAGAACTCATATAGATTCATATTACTTTTGTGAAGCTCATACAAGGTCCAAGCAGCCACAAATCTGGATTTTCCATGTCTGCACAAAGCATACACATTGTTAGGATTTGAAGTGTATGATTCACCAGGGTCTTCAACTACAATAATTCCACAAACTAGTGCCCAATGAGCAGTATGACCTTGTCTAAGGCAGGGAGAATGATTAAAATCAGCATCATAACTGTGATAGAATGTTTAGTAATTACCTGTGAATAATTTTAATGTCTGATGCTACACAAAAGGGCAGCAATTTAGTGCTTTGGGTATGTTATTTTTGTTATTTACAAATTTAACAGTAACTTTAAAATCGATTGTCTAGGATAACACCATTTTAGTAGAAATGTTTCGATAATATAGAAAGTAGAATTAAAAATAAAAACACAAATGAGTTATTGTTATGATATTAAGCATAAATTAATATTTTATTTATTTTACTATTTAGCTTCAGATTAAAAGGATACGGAACTAATAGAATTGCACCATTCAACAATTCTTGAATTGTTTCTTGACTAAAAAGTCCGCCTGTTTTTAAAGTAAAGGTAACTTTATCGATTTCAGCTAAACTAAACGCCTTCTCCACCAACTTAGCCATATCTTTGCAGCTTAACATTTCGCCGTTATTGCTGTACCCTTCCATTTTGGTTATATTAAGTAGCTCGTCGGGAGAGACTTCGCCCTTCAAAAACATTGATAAAGCTACTAAACCACATGTCGGCCCAGTTTGTAAAATCGATTCAAAATTCATATATTTATAGGTAAAAGGTGGCTTTTCGAAACAAATTTGATTTTTAGCACATACTTCCCACAAATTAGGTTCCGATGAAGCCCATTCACAAACATTTGAATAATCATCAGTCTCATGAATTTTATTATGATCCAACTTTTTGTCGGAAAATAACAATGATTGTGGTCGTGATGGTAGTGGTGGCGGAGGAGGTATTGTGCACATATTAAACTAGTTTGATATAAGTATTTTTACACATTATAACCTATTTTCTAAAGCCAAATTCCATTCCTGACATTGACATATTACAGCTGATTGTTAAAAAAATATACGATTCTACTATTTTAGACTTTAGTCTGGCAAAGCCCAGGACAATAGAAATTATTACTTTTGTAAACTTAACAACCAAACAAATAAGATAACGGAATGAATGTGCAGTAGCAAAAAAAAACAAATTTTTCTGACAAAACATTGGACAATTTGAAAAATAATTATAATAATTATTTTAAAAAGTACAAATGTAGAAGGAAGAAACATATCTTTTTATGTTATAATTATTAACAATTAATTAGTTTCAATTATAACTCAAAATTTTTATATAATTTTGAATAATAAATATTGATTAAGGTAAATATATAAGTTATAAATCCATTTTATTGATTCTGATGTTTTTTATACTTTATATATTAAAGTTAAGTTCAAAGTCACAAAATAATAATTTCATTTTTAAATTATGAGTATTAGACATGACTACTTTACACTTGCTTCAACATTCATCGACATTTTCGCGCTTGCGAAATTGGAAGGCATGCATCATTCATTGATCGTTTTACAACGGTGCTCATTCTTTCATTCTTCGTTCATTAAACAGATGGTGCCACATGAAGCGAGGTTTTTTACGCTATAGTGTTCTGCTATAATTATAGATTGGAAGAAAGTGAACTTTTTCTCGATTCGAACCGGTTTTTAATACATTTATTTACCATGTCGGAGACCAGAAAAAATCATCTCACTATAGATGGCGGCCAAGGACGGGACGATGACCATGTCGTCGCGTCTTACAAGCCTATACCAGAATCTGATACAGGTAATTGTAGGAATATAGTCATGGCATTATGATGATGTATATTTCTAAATTCTTTTTTAGAATATTCTTTTTAAAATTGACCTTGAAAGTTTTTCTTATATCTAACAAAATGCTGGCATGTGTACTAACTAAATCCTGTGATATTTAGTCTTTTTTAGTTCATAATTGCGCACAAGTATTTCTCATCGTTATCAACGTTATCAATTTGACCGTTAACATTAGTGTCAGTGAAAAGATGCCTAATGTCAAATATTAAACGACCATTTTAAATGGTCTGTGATATATTTACCAACTACGTTCTTTTCCAAATTCTCATTACTTTTAATATACTATAATACCGGACACTCCCCATTCTTGTACTTATTTAGTTATTCATTATTTAGAATATATTTAATTGAACTAAAGATTGTTTAATACGTGATGTAATAGTTTGTTTTATTTGGGCGGGTAATAAAGCGCTTTCATTGGACGGATATAGCTTCAGAGCAGCGCCATTTTGTGCTCGATCGCTGACTGATGCAATTTGCTAATTTGTTTGCACTATTGTGTTTTTCTTTTTTATTTCGAACATAATTTCTATTTTGTCAGGTTACATTCTTTTGCGTTTCGATTAAATCTCGCTAATTTTTTAAACATCATAGTATTTATGAATTCGATCAATTCTATTATGTTATAAAACGAGTGTTTACCTCTCACACTATAATCTACCTTCAGAATGGATAATAATTGAAAGATTTAGCACGCACTCCCAACAAATTACAACAGTAAAAATTTAATTGAATTACATGAGATTGTCACCAGAAACCTTATTAGAGAGAGGTGACTGAAGGTTTTATTTTCAGCACTCGAAATTGAATACATTGAGGCTGATGGTGAATATATGCAGTTAAATCAAACAGAAGATATGGACGGTGAAGGAGCTGATGACGCTGATGATCACTGGGATCACAATAGTATAACAGTAATGTTAAATTTATATATAGAGAATATTGATAAGTTCAGGAATCCAAAGATAAGAAAGAAAAACTTATGGACTAATATATCCAATGCGGTAGGCAAAGGTCCCGACTGTTGTAATAAGAAATTTAGAAATTTAAAACAGACATACATAAGATTACTAAAAAAGAAGAACAGAAACGGCATAGCATCAGTTAAGTGGCCATATTTTGAAAGTTTTGAGGAGATATATAGCGTGGATGGAGAGTATCAGCCAGAGATACAACAGAAACTCCAAGAAGGTTCTAATGAGTGTATAGCTAAAGCTTTGTTGTCAATAAGTGCTCCCACAAAGTTTGAAGATAGCCATGAAAATGGTGAGAGCTCTAGTGGGCAAAACGAAGAAGTAAGAAGGCGATTGACTAGGAAGCGGAATGCAGAATTAAGGAAAGCAACTTTAGAAATCAGAGACAGGCAAAGGGTGGTTGAGGATAAATTGGATAGGTTAATTAATATTGTAGAAGAATCAAACAATATTCAGAGGGAAAGGAATAAACTTTTTCAAGAGTTTTTGGAGAAACTTAATAGACAATGAGCTTATTTATTTATAAGATTATAAGATGTTATATTATCGAATTGTGAAAGAGTATGACTGTGGTAAGCATTAATATTACACATTTGTGTCAATCATGTTTATGCAGATGATTATCTATGTAAATACTATTTTAATAAATATTTTGTACAAAAATTGTTTCTCTTAGCAACAACCACATCTGTAATGCTACCAATGAGAAATGAAACTTACATACCTGTGTGATGTTGAAGCAATGTTCTCCATATATCTTTAACAGAATCATAAAATAATGTATGCCGAACCACATATTTCTTAATCTACTTTTAATAAATTTCTTATAAGTTTACTTATCATTATAAGCATATTGGATATTACATTAATATGAGGTATCATTGTGCCCACATAGTCTACATATTTTTAACACAAGTATTTAAAGAAGCCCTGATTTTGCGTGTCCTGTCATCATGAATTTTATTACTTTGAAATTATACTCTATTAACATTCCAGAATTTTCTGTGAAAATAATAATTGTTAAAAGCTATTCCAATAGAAATGGTTTAGGATATGGTTTATATTCTACTCATTGTAACATAGTATATACCTGGGACATTAACTCATCAATGTAGCAGTCTGAACATTTTTTTTTTAATTGTTGCTTTTATAACGTGTTTTTGCGTTCTCAATTGACCTGCGTCATACCGTAATAGATTTTTGTTCAGCTTCGTATTTCTATCTATAAACATTTTAATAACCCGCAAATTAATTTATGTTTTAATGATAATTAGGTATTGGTTTACCAATGGTAAAGGAATTTTCGTTTTCTCGCTTCCTGTCTTTTAGTCATTCTTCATGCCTTTCAACATCTCCAGGACAATTCGCAATATCTTAGTGCTTTTTTGGCATCATTGTGTTCTCCTAAGACAACAACAATAATAGAAAGAATAGGCTTCTTCTGTTTATTCGTTTAACCAATTAAAACCAAAGCAGCATTTAATACCAAGCGAGAGCACAAGAAAGTAAAACATTATTTGAATAATTAATCTATTTTTTTTAATAAGGATGGAATAAGAAAAAAACTACAGCAATGTAGAAATAGTAGGAAATATTATAAAATAAACGAATGTGATTCTTTATAAAAGTAACCCAAAAAGTATTTACGGATGTGGGGTTAAGGAAAAAATATATACTGGTTGTGATGTTGTATAAGCTAATATATACCTATTCATATTACAAAAGAATGTTGGTACATCATCAGTTGCGATGCTTCTAATCGGGTAGTAATAGTGCAGCGGCAAGCCGTGATATCAGGCACAGTCGCGGAGAGCCTGCGAAAACAGATCACACCTCGCAAGCCTAAACACGGTAACCTTTAAAATTAGACGTCGAGAAACTTATTTTGTCCATCGTAAACTAAGATAATCTTAGTTCTTTCTGACGTTCTTTCTAAACAAAATAAATTTGATTTTTTTTTTATTATTTACATTGTTTTTTCCTTAACAACAATCTCATCTAGTGTTAGCGAAGTGGTTTTAGGTGATAAAACTCACAATTCTAGAAGCAGTACATACATCTCTACTCTTGAATATGTTGAATGGCGAATAGTTTATGATCGGTTCTAAGATATTTATTTATTACAGTTAATGTTATAGAAATCGAAATAAACGACTCTATAACAGAGCAATAGCAATACCGATATATACTAAGAATATATCCAAATAATTTAAATTTAAATATTACATTTGCACAAAAGTAAGCATTATTAATTGAATATCATTTGTGGACTTTCAACTGCCCCTGTTGACCCCATCACACACAGAAGTTTTATCGCACATGTCAAGAAATATTTAAAAATACTTCTATAATTGTCAGTTATGTTTGACATTTATATTAATCATAATCAAAAGCATTATGACATAATAAATTCAATTTTCAAATATATATGTATATTTTCCCGCCAAAAGTAATTTCAAGATTTGGTCTGTATCTTTATCGGTCACGCACACATATGCAAGCTTTTGAATGAAATGCAGTGAAAATGGACTGTGGACAAATGGAAACATCGTGTTTTTAATGGTTAATTGAAGAAGTGAAACGTAAAAATTACCGTAAATGTATAAATGGCATACCTGTTAATGATGTAGATTGTTTACCATCCTAATGATTTGTTGGTTATTGCATATATATCAAAAATAGTATGGGCCAGTAGTAAAAGTTCGTTACATGCAAAAAATAATTCGTCCCAGTTACTATGTAGCGGAGGTTCGAAACTTGTCTCAATTGATACCAAGAGAATGATTTACAACACCGGAAGATCGCGACGTCGTTTTGTGTTACCATTAAACTGTTAACTGGCGAGTCATGCGCTGCGTAAGATAAATGTGACGTAATGTAGTTAAAGGTATTAATATGTGTACGTCTTGTCATGAAATACGAAATTGAGTATGGTTTACATTGGCCATAAGAACAACCTTTTAGTTTGTCTGTACATCTACTACTAATCTACAAACATAAAATATAAAGTTCTGATTGAGTAGAGACGTGAAATTTGAAGTGTCTGTTCTTTGTGAACAGTGGGGGAAGGGGTGTAGAAAATTTCAATGAAACTTATTCCCCAAGTCCATGGTCACGAAAATTAGCACACGTATGGGATGGGAATAATCTAAAAAGCGCCTTGATAAGCGAGCGACGGCGTGTTTAGTTTTTATGCCGTTTTATATATCTTTTATTTGAAGTCTGTTCTCTTTATAGAAACTCTAAAACTGCCCAAAAGAAAAGGAGGTTCTTAGCTAACAGCGTGTGGTCTTGACGGTTGTATTCTTTACCGAAATACTTTATACATCGACTCTTAAAGTTTGTTTTTTTTTCTAGTTTTAATTCATGATTTAGTACGATTTTAGAAGAAAAAAGTGTTACAATAAAAACTGTCCTAAACCGTGTACACATACTTTGTCACGTTAAAGTGTAAGTTAAACCGTTATCTGCAGCAAATGTAGTTAACTTCTCTCATTACACTGTCTCGTTACTTAACAATTACCATGGCCTCATTTTAACGTAGCGTAACGTAGTGATATTTTCGGTGCGCTCTTTTAAGTGATTAAACGGTCTATTTGTAATTCTATTGTATCTATTTGTCTTTTTATTACCGCCTACCGTTTGAAACGAATTGATGACGTCATTAAGGTTATATTTTATGAGTAATTACGCGATCGTTTCATGAATGTCTTTTGTTTATTCAACGGATATAGATTTACGTTTTGTCATGCTGTATCATGGTGCATATTAACACTAGTTATACGGGACATTTTTTCACAATTATTTTATAGACGCTACAGGAATTTGGTACATAAATTAATTCTTATATTTTCTTTTATATAAAATAATATTAACCAAAGTTTTTACAAAGAATGAAAAAAAAATATCTGGAAATTCGGACACATGTAAATATAGTAGTTTTTTTACGAACGTTGTTACGTCAAAATGACGTATCCCGTAAACATAGTGTTAAGACGTAACGTAGAGAGAATAATAAATTTAAATGTCTTTTTTTTTAAGTACAAATAAAACTTCGCTAACTTTTACTTTCTAGTAATAAAATTTGTCTCTTCAACTTCTCTTTCTACGTGTGTTTATGTTTCGTAGTTTTAACCCTTTATGCTAACTAACCCACTAGAGTGATAGCTCTTAGATATTCAGATTTAGTCTTGTACTTCCGCGTAATGATTCTTGTATGTAAACTCTTTTATAGCAACACAATAACACTTTTCTTAACGTATTATATGTAAACGGTTATACAGTATCAGTGTTGCCCCCACAAGGTAAACCAGAGCATTTAAATATATGTCCACCTAATAAATCAGTAATAAATGATGTGATTTTTCTTTTTTTTTATTTGTAAACGTGCCAAGAGTTTAACTGCAATTTATTAATTTTAGTATACATTTATGCTTAAAGGGAGTTGAATAGAGCCGGGTTTTTCGGCTTCTATGACAGTATCGCCACTGGTATGTATATTGATTTATGTAAATAGAAGTAATACTCTAACGGTTTAGTTGATTAAATTTTTACCGGCGACAGTGGTCACAAGTAGTCTGGTTAAACCGTTTGCGGACGGGACGCTTCGAAGTTAACCGTACCGTGGTTACTAGCTCATGTCGCCGTTCACAGCTCTCCAAGTGAAATTCAGTACATTTTTATATGTTCATACAGGAGCATTTACGCGAGACACATATGTGCGTTTCCAGGCTCTGTTAGCTGTTTTCGACAAACGCACGCGTGAGTTAATTTGGCATATTTGATTATTTACACAGCAACGCACATGTGCTGCGGTAGACCGCAAAGGGTTAAAAGTAACCGATGAACACTTCTTCGGAGAAGTTGATTCGGCAAAAAGAACGTAACGCGTTTTGGAATGATGATTGATTACACATGTTGCACTTTCCGGAACAGGTTGCCCGGTTCGGATGTTCTTTATTTTTCGGCGCAGATCCCCGATGAGGAATTCTGGCGTACCCCGCAGCGTCCGCCATGTTTGTTTCGATCGTGACCATTCGCTATATGTTATTTTAAGGACAGGATTATAATAATCGATTTCTTCCTAGTCAATTCTCTAGGTAAATTCCCGAGGCCTTTATAATACACATGGAGCGACCACAGAGGGGGATTATAGTGGGTGAAAATCCCACATGACCCTGGAGATTCCCTACCGATACCAAAAAAAGTCCATTCTCTTAGCGTCCACTTTTTCGTTCGGTGGTGTAGCATGGATAATAGAAGAGTACTTTTAAGCTGCTACAGCTTGTAAGGTATAAGATTGAGTTTATGATAAATTCATTGCAGGCTTATTTTCATACAAAGATCGTAGTGTGCAAATATTACTGGGATTTAGTTTCGAGGGCAGTATAGATAGTGTAATTACTGGGACTATAGTTATTTTATGCACACTATCACGGTGTGATAAAATCGACTGGCCCGGTGGTGTAGAGGTAGCAACCCTGCCTCGTAATCCAGGGGTCTCGGGTTCGGATCCCGCTCAGGACAAACATTCATGTGATGGACATTTGTGTTTGTTCTATCACGTTGTTTATGTATTAGTATTTATTTAAAAGTATGTGTGCATATCGGTCTTTGATAACGCATACTATAGGCGTTTGACTAAATATCTTGGGATCAGAATACTATGTGAGAAAAATGTTATAGATATTTATCATTATTAATTATTATTGATAATTGCAAAAGCAAAGTACTGTCATAGGCAGAATGCGTATCACCTACGATCAAGTGAATATTATGTAACGTTCATGGTAGCGGTTTTTTTTTAAAAAGGCTGTTTCAACTTATCGGGCATACCAATTCGTATTTTTTTAACTACATGTGTGTAGTTAATAAGTCACCTTTCTGTTACACAGAATGTGATTTATTTCCATTTAATTTTTATGTAAACAAAACATTTGTCTACTATGAGATGGTACATTCATAAATGACGCTTGTATCTGATTCTTTATAAAATATTTGATTTTTCGGACACGGCAAACATTTCACTTATTGCTTAGATGTTCTAAACGCTAAATAATGGACGATTTAGATTGCACTTTGTGAAACTGAGTTTCACATATTCATATTGACCATTTGATTATTGCCGAGTACCATGTCTAATGAAAAAGAAGCTTTATTGGCAACAATTTAACGTACTATTTACAATATACAAGATCTGTTGATAAATTTTTCGACTATCCACCGAAAAAAAAAATGGTATTCTATTTTACGATACATTCAAATTGGGTTCATCGATTGTTTTAGAACAAATATTTAGAACTGTCCCGTACTAGTGTTCACGTTTGGCGACACGAGTCGCATTCCCGACTGTTTCCTGGAAGACTATTATTTATTAAAGTCCGCCGAAGCGTGCCTTGCTCCTGTTGGTAAGGCGGTGTTCATGACTGAAGTTGCGGGGGATACGAGATACTGTATCAGTCGTTTGCAGAAACGGAGATTTGTGTTTATAATTTCATAGACGATGGGACACAGTTGTCAATACCTAACCTAAATAACACGTGAAGTTAAGTGACGTTAACGCTGTAGATAGTAAACCATGCTGGCCGAAAATAGTTTGGTTTGCTTATTAAGTCGTATGGATAGCTATTGGTGCCAGATTGACATTTACTGTCGACTAGTTTCCCGCTATTGTGATCTCGAAATAAAATTGGACCCTTCGCATTTAAAGGCGAGCGTAAAACTACTGCAAAACGGAGGTGGTTAAGTCTTGGTGCTAGGTGTCTTGCAAAGCATATATATATATATATACTATCTAATAGTAGTGTACTGACATACGGCCTTTGCGATCGAAGAGCTCTGTGGCTGTAGATATTACTGGACTGGCGGAATTTAGTGTGAGGAATGGCCAAGTCGAAAGTTGTTTCAACACTGCCGACGTCACGACCGTGGGATTATAATGTTATAGTAAATATTCTATAAAAATAATATTTTTTTTTATAACGATTTGAAGAGAATCGATTGATTAGATCTTTAGAAGCACGTTTATTGTTTTAACTCGTCACTCGCACGTGTGAACGCGGCCCGCGGACGCGACGGCCGGCCGTGCTCGTTAACACTGCAGTGTCCGTCAGCCTGTCCATCGAGCCGGCTGGACGCGCACGCGGTCAAATCTCTATAGGTACGTACTCGTTCAACTAAACACGTTCCACTCGATTAATCTCTAATTGAACTATCACAAATGAACGACGCATTCTCTAACGTTACACAGAGCTATATTACTTTTTGTTTCAATTAAGATTTTTATTGTCATTCATTTAAATAGATTCTGTTAAAGTAAATCACAATTTGAAAATATATAATAACGTAAATTATTTTTTCTATTCTCGCGTGAGTTAATTGTGTATGACAATTTAATTAATATTATCATAATATTTAATCGTCTTAGAAAATGTAAATGTTATGGTAAAAATTGTTATTTATTTTGGAATATTTGCGTTTGTTTATAACAATAAATAAATACAGAGTAGCCTAAATATTAAAAAAAAATTGAAGTTATTATGTATATATATTATGACATAAATTGATAGTAATTATATAGACAGAGATCGCAATTTAGTTAATAATCTTCGGAGTAATTGGTTAAGAAAGTTTCATCATCCGGGAAAAGTGACGCAAGAATAGAACTCTACTTAATGCGCTTTTTATTACATGAGCTTACAACTTCAAAGCTTAGTAACTGTACATTTTTATTGTTCTCCCTCTACTGCAGTTACCTATTCAAGTAATTTTATATATCAATTATATATACTTTTATTGTACCTATGGATTTGTTTTGATATTCAAATATAAATTTTCACCAATTACATTTTTGTTGTATACAGTATCGAATATTAAAAACTTTACTTTTGAATTTGAACAGACCTTTATTTTGAAGTACTAAATATTTTTCATTATCGTATTTTTTATTATTATTATTATAGATTCAACTAATAATTTCCTTGTACTAAATCTAACGTGTAATTTATTTCGCAACTTGTGTTTATTACACACACTGAAAAAATATATTTTTTTTTATTTGAAACATCTTATATATTCACAAAATGCTTTTTCACCATATAAAGTATCTAAAATCAAAATAATCTTTATGACATCAAATCTAGAAATCGCTTAAATTCATAATAAATTCGCAAAGTTCAAATAAAGATTATTCCTGAAGATGGAAGAACTATACCATAAGCCGTTCCTGCGAATTTCTTTTTAACCAGTTGTGTTTTTTACGACTGTGTCCGTCTTCGGCAAAACACTACGAAAGAGACACAGTTTTCAACATTTTTGTCACTATTGTACAAACGTTGCCTCGTTTTTTTTTAATTTATATAATTAAGATCAAAGAATAAAAAAAATTGTAAAGTGCCACGACACGGTTAACTTTTTAATAATTATTAATTTACAAATTACAAACGTACTCATAGTAATATTTAACTTTAAATAGAATATTTGTTTCGAAGCAAATTCAAGCATATTCATTGCTATTCATACATTTTTTGTACCAAACTATTTTTGTCTATATACCGTATGGCGCATTGTCCCCGTTATCGTAAGAGGCAAAATTTTAAACGCGGGAAACTGCACTTTTCTTACATTTTGTTTTTTGAATTTTCCGTAAGATAATCTTTATGTTAAGCTTATAGCATCATTGTAAATATTTATTATTATAAGTTTAAAAAATAAAATTAAAATATTGGCACGCCAAGGTCTCGTTATCTGGATCGCAGTAAATTAAAAAAGTAATATCAAGAGTAAGACGACTTACTGTTATTACGATAACGGAGGCAGCATGGCGTAGCGTTTCAATTTTTTTTATTCCGTTTTAATACATCGTACATAACTACACCGGCTTACTAAGTGTTGTTTATATTGCATTATTTACGTCATTGTTAAAACGAATCAAATTTCATATATAATTGATAGCTCACAAAATGTGACAACGCGATATAGAAATCGAAGTGGCATATTTACACCCGACAGGTTTACAAGATGAATTAGAGTTGACGATTTCCATCCATCAGTGTGATGCGTTTCCACCTATGTGAAAGTTCCCCCGCCGATCGGTTTTCTCGCGGCCCATATAAAACGCGACGCTGCACATACGCCATAAGGACGCGTGCACACCGGCTGGAATGTCGGGCAATATTGACTAACGATTATTATAACGCAGTGTACACACTCGATATTGATAAGAAACCCTTAATAATGAGACTGTAAATAAAATTATTTGATTCTGTTGTTATAAATGTTATAGGCACTTTAAAAGAAACCTCGACTCAGACATAAATTGTACAATATTACACAGTTTGTATTGATCGAAAACAAGAAATAAGTTTGAATAAATCATTTTTAAATTTGATAAGTTTTTATGCATTTATATGTACTACGAGTAACGGAGAATTATGCATTTTCATCACGGGACATGAATGAAGATATTGAAAGATTTAAATACTCATTTAAAACTTCGTCCACATAACATGCTAATTAAAAATATTACAAAACGTAAAAAGTATTCTACGGGCGAGCTTAACTCATTGTGAGTTCTCTACCGGTTAACCTTTGTACCATAGATATGGGATTTGGCAGTTCCAGCTTAGATAAAATATGTAATAAGTATTTAAGAAAAAAGTCGACATGCGAAATTTTAACGTTTTGTATGCGGAATATACTTGGTTTAAACACTTAATTTCGTACCGTTTCGAATATAAACGATCAGATACCCTACTAAGTTTGAAAGTTATAAAAGAGTGCACTAGTAAAATGTCCTCTTTCATAACTTTCAATAGGAGAAGAGGGTTTTTGTCAAATTTATTCACATTAATTTCGGTCATAATATTGTTTTTAACAATATTGCATTGGACGTTCGTGTAGAAATATGAACGTTGTTTTGGATAAATAAATGTTAGAAATAACCTATTTATTTATCATACAATAAACTAAGTGTATAAACACTTACAGTAGGTAAAGATTTAAAGCACTCGAAGATTCACGGTTACCAATATTGTATTTAAAAATCAAGGATAAATAGATACTTATCTGTCGTCTATATATATAAACTAGACTAAATCTAACAGATTTTCTCATTATATTCGCCAACAGATTTCCGCAAATCCAAGTCGAGCCTGTCCAAGTCGAAGGAGAAGGTATCAGCTGAGGAAGAGAAGCTTCTGGAGAAGGAAGACGAGGCAAAGATCACAACGCGAGTGGACATGGCCGACGCGAAGTACGTAGTGGAGGACCACAGGAATGGCGACGCCAAGATCGAGCTCGACGCCAACAAGCGGGTAAGTACACCGGGTGCTTCTAACGCTCAATTCAAAAGATGCACGACCTGTCATGCATGACGTATACACCTCACGTTTTTTTTCTTTATTTTTTAGAGGCTTAAGCCATATATGTATGTCAGCCCCATCAAATCCTAACATATAAATTAAAAACACATTTTATTGAAGACAGCGCTAAAATTTGCTAATTCATATTGCGTCCTCTGATAGTGGTGACGACAAAATACGATGGCTCACACCAACTCGACCCATCTCTAGCCCAAATCGTGACTGTAACGCCGTTCTTAAAGGTTCCGTGCGGACACATCCGGTCAGCAGGTGATGTACGTCCTCTATAATTCCACACGCGTCACAATTAGGGGAGTCTACTTTTCTCATTAGGTATTTGAATTTGTTGAATGGAATGTGTCCTGAGCGTAGTCTTTGAGCAATTACAACTGTCTGTAGCAAACCCTGGCGCACGGGAGGGGGAGGGGTGGGGGCCGATATTCTGTAATGATTTGTACCAAATACCTTTAACCTCCCACATCACGTTGAGATTTCCTTTGTAAAAATTTCAAACGCGTGTTTTCTAAAATATTTGCTTCAAGCTTATAACAATCACGTTTAGCAAAACTGCTAATTACCGAATGTAGGATCGACAAATTGTCTTCTGTGTGCGTCTCATAAGACTGCCAAGGGAAAAATAATTAAAAAAAAAACGCTCTGTTAGAGAACATGTTAACTGGCCAAATGTTTTGTACAGGATGTAGCGGACCGTCACCTCCGACCAATTTGTGATCGAGTGGACTGTAATGTTATATTGTGGAATAAAATAATGAAATGAAAATGCGACGTGTAGTCGAGTGTTTTACTAGGTAATCTATAAAAGCAGACTTCTATAATAATGACATCACACAATTATATGACAATGCAAAAATTTGAACAAATAACGACTATTCCAGCCAGTCACAAACACAATTAATTGTACACGTTTAGACATTGCACCTATATCTTATATCTGGAGAATTCAATTGATATTTATCGACATCATTGTCATAACTCCGAACCAGTGTACTAGCTCGAGGCCTGACCGGGCGCAGTGACCATCTTTGCAGTTCTTAGTTATACTCTGTAGCTATTCTAAGTGTATGTAATCCACTTTTCGGTCACAAGAATGAGCTTCGAGCATGTCTTTGCATCGACTAAGTCACAAAGTAATTACCTATACTTATAATAAAATAAAAGAGAGGTCAACTCTATACATTAAATAAATATATTAAAAATTGATATCGGACGATGATTGGTGATCGATACTGGTGCTAAAAATGCAATCAGTAAAATTTTTGTATGTCTATCTGTATGTGCACGCATGGGTCAAAAACTACTAAAAGGTATGAACTAAACTTGGTACGATTGTAAACTATACTCCTTGGCAAGTTATAGGCTATAGTAGCTATGTTTAGCAATTTTT
>DWQX01002272.1:0-22627 GCA_018245475.1 Pharmacophagus antenor
TTCTATTTAACTAAGGCGTAATAATCCTTATTCCCAGCAATAGTTACTATTACTCCCAGTAATAATACGATAGAGTAGTTACTCTATCGTATTATTACTGTAATCGTATTATTTGACAGAGGCAATGTTATAAAGAATTTTTCCGAACCAATAACATTACTTCGATAAGAGATTTGATTAATTACAATGTGTAAGCGTCATCTAACTAACATTTCTTCTAAAATTTATTTTTCAGGCTTTTTGAGTAAATTAACAGGATAATGTTTTGCCCAAAGCTTCTTTTACAATGAATCTGATGTTATACAATAATAACATTATCATTATTACTATTACTCTGACGATGCCCTTACAGCATGTTCAGCGGTATGCGGGGCGAGGGGAGACGGTCGCACCAGACTCAGTGGCACTGCGCGGCTTGGCTGCGCCTGTTCACCTTGACGATCACCCAGCGCCGAGAGTCCTTAATTTTGTGGACAATATTTATAATATAAAATAAAATTGTAATTGTGATACAACCAATACTTCAAAACCTAAGTTAAAAACCGAAACATATATTATTACTCAATTTTTTTTTTATTTGGTTTTATTTAAACCTGCGACCATTGACTACACATAGTATACATTTAGAAGTTTTGATGCAAAACATTTTTTTAGTTTTTTTATATTACTCGGAAATTAAAATACGTCGATTTAAAAGCTGATTTTGTGTCAATGATATCGAATACTTAGAATTAGAATTTTTTTAAAGATTATATGTTATATCATATATCTTTAATTTTTTTTACATGTTTATCAATTATATGTAATATCAGAACTCTTAATAAGTTTTAGAATTTTATTAAGATAAGTTACTAAGTAAATAAAAAATGCAATAAGACCATTCTTCTCGATAATTTAAATACGAAACTATAATATCTTTATAGTTGAAACCATACACAGCTACAACTCTAACCTGTTAAGTACCTATTTAATACCCGTACATGCATATTTGATTATAACTAAGTAAATGAGATTATGTCTAGTCCTGTTGTAATTCCACTTTAAATCCAATGGATATTGAGGTAAAACGGTACACATGTTTATTACTTCTCTAATTTATTTATAAAATGCAATCAGACACCATGGTACTAAAAAAGATGCATAAAAGAAAAAAATGTATATTATTACATTTCATATCTTGAACTTTAAAAAATAACTGTCAATGGGTAGCTATCCAGCGTGTTATCATCCGTCTCTTGCAAAATAAAAATCATGATCTTATTTCCTTTAGAAAAACTACGTGAAAAAGTGTCGTCGGTAAGTTAATTATGACATTATAGATATATAAAACTTCTTAATATCAATGGAAGTTAGACCCATTGATATTTAGAAGTTTTATATAAAATGTTGTTACTTATAATTTTCAACTAATATACTTTCTTACTTCCTTCACTGCTATATAAATCAGTTTTACCTATATATGTAGATAAACATCTATACATATAAAACAAATTATTAAACGTAATAACCTGTGAATTGTTGTCAAAAAAGAAATAATCTTTTAAAATTTTTTCGAACTTATGACCTCTAGTCTTGAAAATCGTCGTACATCGATGTACCCGTCTGCAAAAATAAATAACATTTGTTGATAAATAGTCACTCTAAAATTAATTTTTATTATAAAAAATAAAAACTATATCAATCATCGTCAAAAAAAATCATAGGTTCACGTGACTTGGTATAGTGGCCAAAAAAATATCACGACATTAATTAACAACATTCCTACTATTAATATCTATAAGCTACTAAAGATTCAATAATTTCACATGGGACAATAATCTGCGAATATTTATCACGTTACTTATTCATTCGAATGACAGTAGTTACTCGAGTGTGTTGTGGTGAGGCAACGTAATTTAAGCCTCTAACCTTCAACGTCTTGCTCGTTAATAATCTTTTTGTGTACCGAGTGACATATTATTACGTTGATAATCGTAATAACAAAAATAAATAATTCTCTTGTCGATTATAACATAAAAATACATATTATACAAATTGTAAAACAATGACACTATCAGAATATAATTGAAGCCGTTACACATTTAAATACTAAAATGCGTTATTTAAAAATGAAATACGTTTTAATTTGCTTTTGGATTTTCTTCTGAAATAAAATCTTAATAAGAAAAATACATAAAATACCAATTCACTATATTTGATTTCATTGTTATATTATGAGTGAAAGCATAGCTGCTAAATCTTACGCAGAGACTTACTGTAACCTTTAATTAGATACTTATAACGAAACGTTAAATCTTATTTTACAAAAATTATTCTTTTATCCTCAATTTCATTCCTTACTTAAAAATATATTAAGAAATACATTAAAAAGTTTTACGTTTCTTAGCTGTGAGTTTTAAAATACAGATTTTAATACAATCAGATTTATGTGATATGAAATAAATCAGGATATATTTGTATGAAAATATCAATATATTTTTATGTTGCGATCGGTTCAGGAGGTCACCTCAGTTTTATAAGCTTCGAGTAATTTTATATGCTATTCAATTTACTAAATGGCTAAACTAATTATGTGGACGCTCAGTATCAACGTTCGAAAGCGTGTCGCTGCACCGAGCTGATTCTTTAAATATCTATTAGTTATTCAGGAGAAACCTAGGCACGGTGGTAATTTATTCAGTGAATTAGACGAGTGTCCGTATAAGCGCGACCTACCTCGTACATCGCTTCGCCAGCACTGCACAATGTACAGTAGTAAATGATCTACAAACACAAACTCTCTCATCAGGCTTAAATACAGATTAAATAATAATAAAGTAAAACGAGTAATCTACTGCTGTTTATTTGTTTTGTTATTATTGATTACATAAAATCCTAGTGATTTAATTTCTACTAGCAGGTACTCATGAGTACGTTCGATCTATAGCAAAGGAACAAAAAAGTGAATCTATTATCCCGAAAGAATGAAAGATTAAATATTAGATGTGATCAGCTGTTATTAAACCAAATATTCAATTTTAAAAATGGTTATATTGTTGCCTGTACATACAAAACATGTTAGTTAAAATATTATGTTCTAATTAATGTACCTATAATTAAAACAATGTGTAAAAAAACCAATACGCTTATTTTATTACAGATGTGATATTGAATGTATGAAGGTATGCCGTACCGATAGCATTATTTATGATTATATAATGCGTATCACAAGTAAACTGTATATCAGCTAAGAACTATACCAGCTGTCGTTTTTACATAATTACATATTATAATGCTGTTAAATGACAAGCCCAACTTATATATTTGTAATTCGCGCTAGGCCAAATCAATTTAATTTTATGATATTGGTTACTAAATACGTATAATAACTAGTACCAGAAATAACCAATCACGTTATAGTGAAATTTCGTGATGTAAATCTTATTTAAAATATAGATGCTTGACTCGACGTGTCGGTCGGTTAGTGATGCTCGTGCGTACCACAGTAAGCGTTACATGTGTGTGTATATCACTAGTTTCATTTTCTGAGAAACGGCGCGGGCGCAGAGGCGTGCGGGCGTCGGGGCAGTGATCGGCGTCAAGCTCATAATAATATAATCTGGCGGGGTGCTGGCGGGGGCCGGGCGCCGGGCTCTGCCAGACATCTTGTCGCTGCGTTCAATTCTAGCTCTGGTATCATATTTTAAATAAGTTATTTCTAGAAAGCATAAGTATGCATATTTCTTAATAAATTTTTACCACTATTCTAGCTTTTTCAATATATAATAGCAACAATTATAACCTATGTAGCCCTAAAATTTATAATGAAGCAAAAAAAAATGTGATTAGTACATTTAGGTAATTTATTGTTACGTAATTGATGTGGCTTCTAGTTCATCCACATTTTATCTGTATCTTATGTAACCACGGAAAGAAATGCTATTTTAAAAATATGCCTAATATCAATATGTATATTCAGATTACTTTACCAATCTATCTAGCGGAAGTCAACTATTTAATGTAAGCCACTTCAAAGAGACTTCACTTTTCTTGATTTTCAGTTTTACACGTTAAGTTGCCGCTAGCCGGATCACACAATCGAATGTTGTATTTTGTTTCAAACAAAATTGTCAATTAGTTAAGGGGAAAAAGTGAGAAACTTCGAACTTTCAATACTTAGCTCCTGTTTGTGGCTCTGCTTTATGTGCCACCTTAGATATTTAATTTTGCTATTTATTTCATTAGTTTTCGGTTTTCCATATGCTAATGAATACTTAACTGTTTCAATGACCGGACAGTTAACCGTCGTCTCTGGCACAACGACGAACACGATTGGCATTTCGGTTTCAAGTAACAAACACGAAAGCTTTTAAAATTTTCGTATTTCATACAATTTTATGAATTTTTAATAATTTCAATTACGATTTTGCATAGTAAAGGAGTATCTGTTTAATGTTAAAAATATGTGCAAATGCGCGTGCGCGCGATTACACGAGTATTTGTGTGCGTGTTTGTTAATACATACATTTACGCAATTTATGTAGCTGACAGCAGTATTTATTTCAAATCTAGTATTTTTTCTGTTTTCTCATACTAAGTTCATTTATCCAATTAATTAACACTTCTTCACACTTAAACTTAATATATACATACACGCGTGTGTATGTATGTATATATTTAAATGTTATTATAACGGTAATAGTAACTTATTATTAAAGTATCATCTGTTGACAAAATGTTTTACTATTAACAAATATATATAATTTGAGCAATGAATATATGAACAGTTGTATAATTTGTGCAACTAAAGTTGACCCCTGTTAGGCGAACGAGGTGTACCGTCCTCTTGTAATATAAAAAAATATCACGTTTATTCATAAAAATATAGAAATTAAAGCGCTGTGGGACATTAATAATTATTAATGGTTTTATAATGTACTTAAAGTAATACATAAATTCGCTGTAATAACGCTCTTTTAACTTACCTACATATATACAAAAATATATATTGTACACAACAGAAATACCTAAAACAAGATTATCAATGGTCCTTAAACCAGACATATAATAACCGTACCACGAGGACCTTAGACCTCATACCTTCTTTGCTGTTTAACAATTAATTATTATTTTTTAATACAAGATAATGTATATTTATAATATATTCTTGAATTACATACTTGCACATATATAGCAGAAATACGCGACTCTCCAGTATTGGATAAATCCTGCATTCCAATATGACTATGTAGCTTGACTCATTCTTTGTTCAAAAAGTGGGTCATCAACTTAATGTTTGTTTTACAAGTATTGATAAAATATACATCGATACGGAAAACGTTGTAATGTATAGAATATGGTATGGTCATATTTATATGATAAAAATTTTTTTCAGTTGTTCATTATTGCACGGAATTCAACTTACTCGCCTCATGGAAAGGATTATAGGTATTCATGCTACAGTAGACTGTCGTTATTAAAGCTATCTGATAAAAGGCATTTCGTGTTATCAAGGCTTAGTACAACGTTAAGGATGATCCCTGTTACGCAACGGTTATTTATGTCACCGATTGTGCTCGTCTCACGGGTGGTCTTACACCGGGGTGGCCGGCTATGGAAAACTTATCAAAAAGTAAAATGCCCAAAACGCGGACTCGGCAACTGTAATTTGATACACTGTACGCGGTAAATCGTTTCACATGTTCAGGTAAAAGCCACATATTCAGCTTATAATTAGTTCACTTCTAATAGCTTTTTAAAAAATTCAAAAAAATTATTGTCGTATGAACATTTATCTTGGCAGTGATTTTATTTACGTCATTAACAATGCTAAAACGAAACGTACATTGTACTTCTGTCGTTATATAATTTATAGAAAGTATTGCTGATGTTAGACTTGCTATCTTAAATTATGCTTTAGACAGGCGTAACAGAAGAAGCAGTTATTGTATTTTTACAGTATAAATAAACAAGCGAAGGTATGACTTCTCATTTCAGGGTTTAATGTTTACTTCACATAGAATTAACTATACTGTTCCTTTCACTTAAAAAACGAAGTCGAGGAGATTACTAAAATAATTTTTTAATTCTCTTTTCAGTAATAATTATTTACCAGCAATGTCTTTACATTTTACCATAGTTTCTGCAAATTAATAAATGTTTAAAATTTCGTAAATAGGTTTTATTTTGTTAACCAATGGCAGAGGTATTTCTGAGTCATATTTTGACACTAAATGTATTAAAATCTTTATAATGATATGAATGGAACTGTTCCTCGTTTAAAATTTGTACTAAACGTACAATCAAATATCATTATAAAGATTTTAATACATTTACTTACAATTTTGTATATGATGCTATACAATATCCCACAATTACTGAAAATAATAATCAAAACAAAATGTATTATTTTTCATATAATATATATATTTTTTTCGATTTAAAATATCTTTTATATCACATAAAGTACACCAGAAGTGACAGTCGTTTACCGAAACTTGGAAGGTCTTTTAATCGTGTTTTAATACATTATTACAATTCAGTATGTTTTATCTTTTCTGATAAAAAAAATATTCTTTAAAATATTTAAATATAATGGAAAGTCGTTTCGTAAAATTTTATCTATATTATATACTTATTTTTACAAATTTATTAACTATCATATAGTATATTAATAATTATAAGACAAAAACAGTTTGCTATCAGCTTGAAGCCGATGTCAGAGAGCAGTTGATTATATTACTTCGCGGTGTTTACAGAGAGAGCTGTTTTAACGGCGCCGACACCTCTGATCTTTCCGAACGACAAACGGTATCAATTAAGAGAAATCGACGAACGTTTATTTATGTTAATAAGAATTTTCTACTGTGCTATTTTCATACTAACCATTACCCCAATGGTTTATTCATCTAAGGCGACAGAAAATCAATTAACATATTTCGTTATAATTACGTACCCGCGCCTTTGCCAAGCGGGCAAAAGCTATAGCGATTTTCTGTAAATGATCCCATTCATTATTGCTTAACAAGCAGACATAGACCAACCGTTAAACAAAATGTATTAATGGGATTTACTCAATATGTTTTACTTCAAAACTTATTTGGCTCTGTAAGCGGTCAGTGACGTGAGCGACGTTTGCTCGCAACATATTATAATTAGTCGAAGCCAGCGTGAGTAATGGCGTCGGAAATAACATGCGGACGGCGTTGGCGCCAAGCGGAGCGGCCATTGCGGCATCGCGCGATCCACAAGCCGCGCCTGCCCTGCGCCCGTGCCACTGCGTCTGTCTTACAGCTTGAGCGTTTGGTTATTTGTGTACTTTAAAATGACGCAGAGCCATGTTTATTTAAAGTCTTAAGCTATATATTTGAGTGTACAGCTATATTTGTGTCCATTTATATACATTTAGCATTTGTGTTAATCAAAGTATAAAAAAAGATTAAACACAATATAATTTATTTCAAAATATACTTATATGTAACTGTACATTTTGTAGTAGCATGTTAGCACACGTATAGCTATCGTATACCAGAGAACAACCTGACTACTGAAACCTTATGCACAATTTTTTCGCTGAGCATTGGCTATACTTTTCATTGTAAATGTGCAACTTGCTCACTAAGACTCCTATGGCTTCTTAATATTCCTTATTAAAGCAAAAGGAAGTATTGGTATTAATGTAATTTTTATCACTTCATTTTAAGCATACAATAATTTATACATTATAATAGTATTTGCATGTAACGAAACGAAACTCATATAAAATGATTTCGCTTTACAGAACAGTATATTGCTTTTTTGGATTTTTTAAAAATATAATTACATAAAAAATCGACCTTATACATTTTAGTAAAAATAAAATAACATAGTAATTTTTAATTAAATTGTATAATTGTATAAACTTATTTTCATCGGTTAAATTTTGTTCGGTTTAATGAGATATAAACGACGATCAATTATAAGTTCATGCAGAGCTTCGTACTACATATTTTGATACAGAAATTCCTAAAATTTTTAAATACAAGAATGATAATAAAAAAATACTTTGAAAAAAAACTTTAAGGAAAAACTTCTTTCTCAGGGATAAATCCTTACGGTAATTAATCCTCGTGAGGAAACGGCAAGCCAAAAAGGAAGAAAATTGTATGGCAACTGCCATTCTTTCTTTATAAAAGTAAGATACGACTTACGAGTACATTACAGAAAAAACAAAACTAAACAGTATCTAACAAGACCTTATCTTTTCAGGATATCTTGAAAATTATAAAAAAGTAATAACACATATATTACAATAATAAGTTAAAAGAATAATTACTTTTCCTTAATACAGAATATTAATCTAATCTAACTACTATGCAATTTACATGAGAAATTTAACTAATCCATTCGGAAAGTCGTGGTCATTCGAGTTAATCCATAACATACATCAAAAGACAGTCCTTTCCGGTCGTTATGTATACAAATTTACTTAAAAGAATTTCTGGAAGAGCCAAACAAAGACACCGCGGTTAATTATTTTCTGTTTGCGCTGAGTAAACATGCTTATTTGAGAGACCAATCTAAATAGCCTTTTTTCTCACAGGTATATCTGTTATAATTTAAGCGTAAAATTTTTGAATTCCAAATCGTAAGCTCTAAGCAAAAATCAAGATTTCATCAGCCAATATAAGTGAATTTTTGTATCATTAAATATACTTTTGTAGTGATAATGGAAAGTTTCTTAAAAAGTTTATAGGATAATCAACATAGCTTATTTGTAAAGAAAATTTCATTTAGGTAATAATTAAAAATATCTTAAAATTTTACATATAATGTAACAAATCATTTGCAAATAGAAAAACTACAGCTTGTCTACAAGTACCTGGAGGAACATATGTGCATTTCGATTTTTATATACTGTAGATGGATGAATGTTTCTATAGAATTCTGAGATAATATTCTATCAGAAGAAATAAAAAAAAATATCAGGATCACAGTTGCTCATAACTCAAAACAAGTCTAAATTAAGTAATGCGACCAACCCTTAAGAAAAGTTATCAGTGTTATTCTTGCTTAATCGTTTTACATTTTAATGATAAATAATCAAGAATTTTATAACTTATCGTATTACCCATAAACGCAAATTAGTGTACTGTGGTCGCTACTTTGCTAAAAAAGAAGTCGCTGAAGCACATGAGGTGTATACGCCTGTTTGAGTCACAAGGTGTTGGCAAGCTGGTAGAGAATAGATAACTAGTGCGCCCGGGTCGTGTATGCCTAGAGCTTATTAAATTTTGAAAGCTGTATTGACTTGATAGCCACAGTGAGTAAATTACATATTTCCTAATTATATCATAATTTACATTTTATTTTCGCAGAAAGTATTAACAGAGGAAGAAGAAAAGTAATTATAGCATCAATAATTTTAAGATTTATGCAAGATAATATTTATTATTAGAATTTATATCTTGTAAGTCCTGTTTTCATATTAAACGTACATACAACATCGAATCGTTAACACTTTCCTAAATTTACAAGTAAAAATAGAAAGAGTTGCTAGTGATTTAATGTTCACGAAATGTTGCCATGCCTTCGTGCCAAATACATCCATGACATCACGGCTTCTACAACATCTTCGGCTTTATGGACCATCACGCCCGTCCGGTGGGAGAGTCATAAACTGGGCAATGAATACAGTGCACGTGGATTGTGGTATACCTATTTAGGGATGTAACATCTCTATTTTTTTAACTTTTATTATAAAATATATGGTATACAAGGAGAGATAAACGAAGAACTATTGTTACAAAAATTTACAAAGGCATAATACTTATGGTTAATGCAAAATACGATTTTTTAAAAAAAAACAGCTTACTCAGAACATACATTTATAAAATATTAGCCACCAATGCAAAGGGATAGACGTTACAAGTTAAAAACAGGTATCTGTGTGTGAGTAATCGTAGCTCTGAAGTAGAAGTAGCTGAACCAATTATAATAGACATTTTTGTTTGAAAAGTAGCTCGTTCGGCAGTGTGACTATTTAATTAAAATCTGTTCAACTGTTTAATGATTATCAGCTATTTCCTAGTTTTGCTTTTAAGAGACTATTATTTCAGTATCTTCAGTAAATTCTCTCGTGAAAACAATAACAAACATTGTTGAAAAAAACAACATCGATAAGTTTAACATAAATAAATAATAAAAAGCAAACACGCATTCCCGTATGGGACAGACTCCGAGCCGTCTTCGTCCACTGCCTTCCCCAGACTGCTCGACGCCCTCCGTCGACCGTACGTAAAGCTATGCAACCCAGTAATACCATAAACATTTATTATTTTCGTCGTGCGTTGCCAACTTTCTTAGGGTTAAGGGTATTTTAAGATTAATACGCTTAGATATTAACAAGAAGTTCATAAATACATGTAAGTAAAGTGCTCACGCCAGAAATTACAGGTACAATTGATAATTACAACTTAATGTAAGCTAAAAAACGTAATTTTTTTTGGTTGACTCTTGTATACATTTTATATGAATTGGTACATTTTTGTTAATTGCTGATTTTAATGAAATAGCCTTAATTAACATAACAAAAAGTTTCATGAAGTTTTATTCATCATCACTACATAAAGCTAAATAGATAATATAAAAGGCAATGTAATTACATTACAAATTTATTATTAATTAATACATTAGATATATCTACGCATTTAGTTATGTCGTAATAGTAAAATATTTTTCCAGTTGTATAGCAATTGATTTTGTAGGGATATCTAGTTGTGATCAATGAAAAAAAGGAATGTAAGTACTTCCAAAGGATGTGTGATTTATATATTTTTATAGAGAACAAAGGATGACAAAATAAAAAAACTAAACAGGATGTAAAACTCTCATTTTCAAAATGTGTCGCTTTTCTAAAAAACCGACTATATGTTCTTGAAAATAATATATATCATAAAAGATCTAAAGTTTATCCAAAAGTTCAAAAAAATCGTTAGATTTTTAAAATTACTGACTTATGGAATTTTGTATAAAGACAACTTGGCTCGAAATTAAACTAAATCAATGTAAGTCTTTTAATAAAATTGTTATTAATAATAAAGTGGATAAATAATTCAAATTCAATGATGAAACATAATTTTTGTTTTCGGTTTTGTATTAACGACTGTTAATTTTTTCACTAAGCCTATTTTAATGTATTTTTCTGTTATAACATACACTAACGACAGGCAAGTATTTTTTAAGTGTTAAAAACAGATATTGTTGAAAAAATATATATTTATTGTACAAATTAATTGTTTGATGTATGTCGCGCTCTGGTTATGTTATAGCAGTCCGTTTTTAGTTGAAAACGGTGCCAGTAGGAGGTCCTGTTTTTCCCTGGTCAAAACATGTACCAAAAATATATTATCCAACTTTCATTAATTCTAGAAGACTAAATATACTTTCTTAAGCGTGAAAAGAATTTACATCGTTTTTATAACACCTACTTTGAAATTAACGATATCAAAATTGTTTTGCTTTACTAAAGTACAATGCTGTAACTAGACCTTATACACGCTCTAAATTACGACTTATTAACAATATAGAGTAGCAAATAACGCCTCCCTTTATTGAATGGCTATTTGAAATCGCTTAAGCAGAAAATTAGAAATAAATTTAATAAAAGTAACAAAACTTTTGGTATGAATCATAATACATTTGTGTTTTAATTATTACGTACATTATTATTTAACACCCAAAAGTAGTCTATATATAAAAATGAATCAAAAATAAAAGTAAGGAAAAGTACGAAAGACAAGATTGGGGATTACAACAGGTAGAAGGGCGGTGAGGCGCCGGCGCTACCTGCCGCCGACGCGCGAATGGGAAGCTCGTGCACCGTAACAAAACGCAATTTAGTTAACAACTCTCTTTATTAATATAATAATTAGAATATTTCATCTTAATAAATGTAGGTATGTTTCATAAATTCCGCATATAAAAATACAATCTATACTTAAATTTATGCACAAAAATAGGTCGTCATCTGGAGGCGACGGCTTAATGCACTATGGCGGCTTGAATTTAAGGCACGTTGAAAGTGGGCTACGCCCCGGGTGGCGCCAAGCGGGCGTCGGCGACTAGATCACAAGAGTGGCGGGGCCTGGCCCCGGCGGCGGGATCTCATCTAAGTGGCGCGGCGAAGGCGGGTGCGCACCAGCGCACACCAGGTGGGCACGCGCTGAGCGCAGCGCTCTGAACGGGCACGAAAGCGGACACGTGTACGCCATTCGCTACGGGCAACGACGCAACAGCCGGTTTCTTCTCCTCATCTTCTAACAGGTACGGTCGAAATAGTTTAAAAGGCTTCTTAGGTGGCTCTGGCGCATAAGTAGGTACTGATGCTGGTAGAGATGCTAGTCGCCGTAAAGACAAGTCTATGGGTTCTGACGTTGATGGAGGTATGGGAATAGGTGCAACTATCGGTGTCACCACTTGCATTGGCGTAGGAAGTGGTACTGGCGTAGGTAGAGAAACCGGCGTAGAAAGAGATGATGGCGGTGGATTAGGAGGTGGTGGTGATGGTAGTCTTGCACTTTCCGGTGATCCTGCAGTGTACGGCGGTGGTGAAGGTGCTGGCTGCGGTGCTCTTCTCAAAAGCGCAGCTCGCAATGCTGGTTCTGCCTGCAACCACTTTTGAATTTGTCGACGGTGTATGCCAAACTTTCTGGCTGTTGCACGTTGATTACCGCGACACTGAGCGTCGCGCCTGTACGCTTCGAGAACTTGCAACTTGAATTGTGGTGGGAAAATACGACGGGACCCAGCGCGGCCCTCCGGACGACGGTCGGAGGGTGCGGGGGCCGAATGCGTGTGGGCGGCGGCCATATCACTTAATATACGTCTGCACGCGTTGCCTGTCGGCGCCGAACTGACTGTCGCTCGCTGGCCGCGCCGCGGATGTTGGCGGCACAAGGCTCGCACCGCCCCGACGTGAGCGCGCAACGCAAGCCGCGTATGTCCATTAGCCGTAGATCACACTATACTGAAAAAAATTTTGAAAATCTATCACGAAATAATAAAAATTAATTAACAATTAAAACAATGAAATATCAAATTATAACTCAAAACGCGTTTAAGTGATACTTCTGTATAAAAATTAACAAATGTAATGTCAACAAAAATAAACAATTTATAGAAATATCATTAGTAAATACACATTTATTTTCTATACACATTTAACTTCATAATATTTTACTAAAACTTATATTGGAAGTATACATGCAGTTTTTGATCCTAATTCCAAAAAAGTTGTACAAAAACTTTGATTTTACTTTAAAATAAAAAACATCAATCGTGTGAGCGATTCCTTATGCTGTAATCTCGCCTCATTCTCGGCGTGAAAAAATGCCGCAAGTGGGAGCCGATAACACGTAGCGCCACCGTTTCTATCTTATTCTAACACATGTTAAACACTAAGAGAGAGAAAGATAGATTACGTGCCCTGCCTCGGTTGCTGCCACATCCGTTTACGAAACAAGTTTGCATGCGAGGTTGCCGATCAGTGCGCGCGGGCGGTTCATGAGGTTGTGGGACGCGCGGGCAGGGAGTGCGGGCGGACAAGAATGCGCACAGTGCGGCAACGTAGCCGACTGTGGCAGACAGGGTGTCGCCGGCTCGCCGCCGTAGACAGGCCGTCGCTCAGCGGCGCTAGCCCCCTCTGCACCCGCGTCGCCGCAACGCACATCAACAAGTTATTTCGGTTCGGCGTACGGCTACCACAAAAGAGTTTAACCGTTGTGAGGCGTTTGGGCTGTTATGACTTTTTGGATCGCACAAGTCGCTTAGCGCCATCGCCGTTTCGAGGAAAGTTGTTTATTTTTTGTTTGAGCGACGGCCGCCTGCCGCGCTCGCCGCGCGTCCGGCGACCGTGAAAACAGCGATCTGACTCCCCCCCTGCGTACATTTTATAAAATGCATATTATTCATGTGTCCTCATAGATTATAATAATTAGTTTATTCACAAAAGTAACACATTTGTATCTTTTTATGCACCATTTTATTATAAGTATGTAAATAATTTAATAATGTAATTTTTTAATAGTTTAATGTAATAATTAACACTATATTTACACACATTTTTATGGTTTTCTTTTGAGGTCTGTATTGAGCATTCTTATTTTTCCTGTTTTGCAATAAAATATATAGAACAATGTTACCAGGGGCAGTATAAAAAAATAAAAAGTCAAACCAATATTAGCATATGAAACTTTATCTAAGGTTGATCCGTTAGAATAACGGGTCTGGTAAAACTAGCGTTAAAAAACTTGCCTATTTCAATAGAAGAAATCTTCACAGAGTTTTAGCTGATAGTTACTTCTACTTGTTTAAAACGATCTGATAGCTCGCGAATCACCGGATTCGCGAGCCAGTTTCGATAAAGCTGTAATAGTCGTCTAAGACTAACAGCGCTAACTTCACCGAATCCAGCAGTAAAACGAACTTCTTGATTTTTTTTACAAATCATTACAAAAAAATGTAAGGTAACTTTTTGCTTTATCCTGCTTTGTACAAAATTATTCTTGTAAAAACACTATACAAGTCAATGTTTAGTATTCGTAGGAGTTTGGTAGATATTCAAAACATCAACGACGGAATATATGCGCTTACTAGCACATTTGGATCCCTTATCTGATATCCGTAATGTTCTTGGCTTCAAACAATCTCGATTTTCGGGACGATTTGGATTCTACCCAATATTCTCGCATTAAATCATCTATATATTTTTATCTACCCACTTTTAGTATGACGATCAAAATAACCAGTTTCTATTTTGCTTAAAAATAATATATAAAGTATTGATATTTTAAGAAACTAGTTTCTCGCTTAAAAACAATTTGGAGAATATTAATAATACCGTTCAATTATTTAATTAAAATATCACATAAATACTAAGCAAACATTAATTCAAAATAAAATGCGGGACAAACTACATTATATCGGATTTTATCCATTCTTGTTGATAAAAGTTTGGTCCCTACTCGTTAAACCTTTATTTTTAGGATCTTACTACATTAACTAAAATAAAATTGCGTATTTATTTTCCTTAAAAATATTTCAAATGTTTAACTTATCAACGTTTAAATAAATTAAATAATATTGATAAAACGTTGGAGTATAGTTAAAACTAAAAAAAAAAGATAAATCAGGAACTTTAATTAGTGTAATGAAGAACGTAAGTATTTTAAATGAAACTGTTAGGTGTCAAGATAAATTGAAAGCCACCAACTTGCTTTATAACTGATAAACGTAGAGGGCAGGCACAGTTGCGATCAAGTGACAAGCAAGGTCGCAGTACCCAGTAATTTAACTCGACATGACATCATGGTGTTAGGAAAATATTCCATCCATAGTGAAGTTTTTGTACATTGTGGTCTCAGTGATGAATGATGCAAGACAAGAGGCAACTAATAACACAAATGTGTTTCTTTGTAATAAAACTGCAAACAAATAATGATTGTGTTATTGTGAAGAATAGTCATTAGTCATTGCAATAAATGAATTGGTTTATATCACCTATTTAATAAATAATAATTTTTTTGGTCACATTCTTATAGGACCAACTACGTAGTAAACACTTCCTAAATAAATAGAGAATTATCAAGTCAGTAAAAATTTACACGTGATCATACATGAAACAGGAACTAAATTTTCAAAAATTTTGTTGGTTTACAAACGCATAATTGAAAAATTACAAATAGAAATAGATCTTTGATGCTCTCAAAACGCTAGTTGATACTTAATACGACGTCCTGCGTTCAACAGACAAGCGGCCGCCGCTCATAAAATGAACTAATAAGTTTAACAGACACATCGACGCCGCAGCCCGCTCGCCATACCAATGATTCTGGCTACAACACCAAAATGTCATAAGAATCATATGTGAAACGAATATGAATTTTAGTTCCTTAACATAAAATCTATAGTTAAGCCACCACCTGTAAGCTATAAAACACTTAAGTCTTAACAATATTTCTGTACCAATAACGACTTGGAGCATTTTATATCCAAGTAAAAATCATTTGTGTACTAAACTCGTAAAGCTTAAATTGGCATGTATCGGGGCGTCTGGAGAACAAATGGAGACTAGTGTGAAGCACACGTGCGTTTCAAACGTCACCTAAATGGGGACCAGTTTCATTTCGAACACAGAGGTATATCTTTTCTTTTAACTTTCGAGATCATTGAGTTTGATAATGGGGCTTCTGATGTTACCTTATGAGAAATTTTGATCTTCGCTTGTACCCTACAAAAACTCTATTCATATTAAACTCTAATTCTATTTTTCTATTATAGATACTATTTATAGTTTTTTTAATCTACAGTAATTATTTCGTAATTAAAAACAAGAAATTTTAAACACATATTTCTCTTTTATGTAAATGTGGTGATAATGAAATGATAAAGCACTCATCAAGTAAATATTACCGAAACTTTCTAAGCAAATATAAGTTGAGAATGTATGAGTTTATGTAATTAAAATAATTTCGATGAACAGTGTGATTATTAAACACTCAAATCGTTTTAAATCAATATTAACACATTCCTATGACCTCTTCGAAAAATGGACATTTTATCTAAACTAAGTTTTCAAAATTCTTAGACACCATGCATTAGGCCACGAATCACATTCATTATTACATATATATATATATAGTCACGACACTACACTATAATAACGAATATATTCACTCACGCTTTAGTTAGTGATTACATAATATTGCTTATTGGTAGTGTCCATGACTAAATATCGTAATTATTAGTAATATAAAGTTATTATAGTGATTTTACTGTATCTCTTCTTGATTAATTTGTATGATTGAAATTCGATATCGTTTAAAGAAAATCATATAATAAATTACAAGCATATTTGTTTTGTAAAGGTATTGTTGTATAGATTACTCTTTAAGTTTATTCAATTATTTGTAGCCGCGTTGATATAGAGCCAAATCTTCAAAAACGTGAGAAGTCCGGTTAGAGGTAACCGGTTTGTGGTTATTACGTCGTGATTTAAAAGGGTCTCCAGGTTTCTTAGAAAACAATTATGGACAAGCTTGAGGAAATTTAAATAGCAGGTTTAATTATCGGTATTTTTATCATATATTGTTCCATACATGGCCTTTATTTTAAAACAAACGTTACATTTTTTAATCAACATAAGAATGAGCCTCAAAAATTATCTTCGTTGTTGGACAATTAAAACATGGAAATACCAAAATGTATTTGAGAACATCTGAACGACAACTTTTTTAATTTCGTTGCGTGATAATCTTTGGACTGTCCGGATGACTTTTGGATATCAGGTAACGCCCGTTGTCTCTCTCATTCCCACTCTCAAGTAACTTTGCCTCATTCACAACCAATCGGCTTTCTACAACTTAAAAAGATATAAATCTCTAAAGTTATCAACACGAAAATCCATAAGTAGTATATAATGTCAAGGATAAATTATATCGGTGTTACTTGTGAATCAAGCTGTGGTCGTGATGAAAATATTATTATTAAAGCTTTAATTTGAATGTATACTTCATTAACACGCATGTAATATATGATATATTTAATTTGAAGAAAATTGGTTAACAATTTTCATCAGATTCGACGTATCATCCGGACGTTGTTTTGAAATTAAACAATTTTGAATACATATTTCTAAGGAACAAAATTGATTTTAGGAATGTATATGCAGCAATGAAGAATGTTTTACATAACGGTGAACTGACTATAATAACATCCGCTATAACAGTCGTATATGGATTTTATAATGAAAATCCATTTTAAATGTTCGAACTTAAATGACTTTATGATAATTATTACTGGTAAAATTTATCGATCACGTAAAAATAATGCGCTCATCGCATATTTACATTAAAATGAACATTACTACGAAAACAAAATATTCATAGTATAAAAAAATACACAAAGATTTGTACATAGTTAATTAAGCGTTTAACTAATTCTCTCTAATCTAAGTTATTCTGTCTGACATTTACGTAAAATGGGCTAAGTGCAACAGATAATCATTTGTTATGACTTTTCCATAACTAACTGTTAAAACGTATACAGTTTTAAAATAATTTAAGATAAATGGTTTAATACAAGTGTCGTTTTTAGTAAATTACTAAAGTAAACGCGTTTCGTATCATTCATCGGCTGCAATCTCAAGAAATCAATCAATATTACCTAGTTCCCGTCTCTTGTAAAGGTTAAATCATATGTTCATTGTCTTAAATAATCAGAAACATCTTCTTGTAATATACTTTTGTTAACATTAATTAAGTTATGTATTTTAAGACAGAAATTAAATGAATAGGGATACGATTTTAGCGAGAAAATACTATATGAGAAAGTGGATTTAAATAGCTTAAAGCCCTTTAATATAGCTTTTCATTTTTAAATACGTCTATTAATTTTAAATTGAATATTGCAGAGCATTGCGAATCCAACAAAGTGACGATGTGTGTAATACAATATTACAAATATTTAGTAGAGCTTCGAGGAGCGCCATCGTCGGATTGCATCATCGCCAAAAATAAACGATACTTTGTAAAGAATTTTATCTATCATCATATTTAATATCTATCTTGTCCGATCTTTTGCTACCGCTTCGAATTATATTTGTTTCTACGTTTAATTTTGTTACTTATTAATAATCGTGAACACTAACCCCCCTTTCTTTGTGTTAATATATTGAAAAACGTGAAGAATATAAAACAGTATAAAAGTGTTTTTTATGTTCGATTATAGAGCAGTTACATTAATCATTAATTCGCAAACGTAAATTATATATTTGACCCTCGAATGAATAAAAAGCACACGACCGAATCGATGAATAGTTCTTTAGTTTACAAAGGATTGAAGTATGTAGTCTATAAGTTGTTAAAGTTGTTTACTAGTTGGATCAAGTAACACTTTCAAAATATCGTTTTTAGATAAATGACAAAATCCAATAACATTATGTTTTATTATAAATTTTCAAATTAACGTTTCTATTAACCTTTTTATTTAATTCCGGCTGTACATTGGGTGGTGTCTGAAAATCAGTGTTTCACCTTTCGCAAGTAAATAATCTACTGAACTACCGCTTTTTGTACTGCTTTATTATAGTAAACGTTTATTATTTATGTGTCTTATGTATTTGTAATTGGCATGTGTTTCATTAAATAAATAATAGTAAAAAAAATCTTGACAATCATTTGAAACTTTATTATTGTCTGGATTGACGAAATGTCGTTTAATTTTAATTGATAATGCAAAGGATCTTTGCTGTCTCTAAGTACATCTTAAAGATATTTTACTTATTTTACTTTAATAGGTTTAAAATATCTATCTTAAAACTTTTTACACCTGCGCTTGGATAATTCTAAGAATTAAGAATTGTTTTAATTTAGGGGATTTACAGTAACACAAATAAATAATGAACCAAACAAGAAAGATGTTATAAGCAACTGCACAAATATCGTATTTGCAATATCACTGATATCGGTTGATTTGGTATCTTGAAACAGCCGACCGGGCGCCTACGTGCGGCCGCGCGCGTTGACATACCTCAATCTATCTATAGTCAATATAGGCTATAGAAACTTGTAATCGAAGCTAATTAGATAACTGACAATTCACTTGTTTTGTCGTTTGACGTACTGATAATATGTATAGCTTTTATACAACAGTGAGCAATGTGAGGGTGACATATAATTTACTTTTATATAATCCTTTTATGTAATATAATAATAAATAAAAATTAAAAAAGAAATGTGCAATGTATCTACATAAAATGAATTGATAGTTATTAATTTTGTTCTTAAAACTGTAATTTCGGGTAATCAGGATTTAAGAGAATAACTCGAAATGTAACATAAACATTTTTACATGTAATAAAGAAAAAATAATTTTAAAATAAATCTTCCATTGTCTACGATAAGAATACAATGAATTAACTTTACTATTTACAAGTTTAAGTAAAAATTATAAATAATAATCAAATGTAGGAATCCCATCCAATTTCATGGGTCTTTTTCAAAAAACGTCAAAATATACAAGTGAATTTAGTAGTTTGCTGAAACCTAAATTTGCCATTTTGTACCAGTCGGCACAGAACGCGGGACATTAGATGTATAAACTTATATAGGTATATAATTTCTTTGTATGATTAACGTCGTTATATTATAGTAGGTTGTTCACGTACCTATTTTAATATAATGAGCCGTAATAGAAAAGAAAAATAACGATGTTCATATTAGGAATGGAAAATCTATGCGGCTGCATGTAAATCATGTTACATAAGCAGTTGATCAGTCATGCGCAGTCGCAGCAAGTGATTCAGATGAACAGGCACACAGCGCTGATGTTATGGTTCAGTGTTTAAAGCTACCACCAGACAAAGTTGCAATATTACTTACATTATGTACAGAATTATCCGTCAACTAACCGCTTCTTAAGGCGTGGTAATTTTGTTATTTAATAATATAATAAGGTTAATTTTATTTTTGAGGTCCATCGACCTAGAAAATAAAAAGCTTCTTAGAGATATGAACCACTTCTTGCAAAGTACGGGAGGACTTTAAAATACCTGTACTGTTAATGGATTCCTACACATCACAAGAAACATACCCTCCAAATTTTATATCTTTAAGACTATCGGTTTAGGATGTGCATTGATATACAAATGTCAGTCAGTCGGTTAATGAGTCAGGACTTATATGTGTATAGATTTAAAATTGCTTTAAGTGACGTCCACAAGGGAGTCGTTAAGGTTGAATCTTTTTTTTTTTTCGCGACTAATTCGAAGTTAAAGTTGTCAGCTAAAAATACATAAAAATATAACAACAGAGAGTAATATCATCGTTCGGTAATGGTTAAGAAGTTATGCATAGCTTCAAAACCCATTTCTATTTTTGTGAAAGTTTATATTTTTATTTATCGAATAAAAAACTTAAAATATGTTTCTTCTAATGTATCAAGCCAAGTCAAGGGTTAGTTCATAACCGATAAAAAAGTAGTGGTGAAATGACTAATTAACATACTGCTCACACCAATTCTTACTAGGCGTCGTTTCTGTTACCCCGCATTGACACCACATCAAAAAGCTCATGGTCGAACAAAAGTGGCCGCAATGCGGTACACCGCGCTTTGTGATTCAACACTGACAATCATAAAATTTATTATAATTATTCTTCAACAGTAACTAATAGACCGCTATTAATTCAATTGCAAATAAAACAAATTTCGTACTCCATAAAAATGTATAATAAGTATAATTAAGAAGAATCAAATAGTATCTGCAGAAATAATGGAAAACTACCGTACCATTACACGTAGTAGCATATACTGCATGTTTGTAATTATGTAATAAATAAATTTATGAAAAATACTAAAATATAACTAGTCTGGCCATAAATATTACATAAAAACTTTCTTTTCTCAACTTTTTAATTATTTGGAATTTGGAACACGTTTATTATTTTAAAAACTTCTTTCGATTTCGCGCCATTTCATATATTTTTCTGTGCTCATTATCGAATTACAAAATGGAATGAGGTGTTAAAGAAAATAGGATTGCAGTGATCACCTAGTACAAAAGCCGTCCTCCCTACCTATGTCGAAGACCAGAGAAGATTGGGGCGGCTGCGTGCTGTTAGAACTACAAAAGCTGTTAAAATCTGTTAAAGCCAGAATTTGTCGAAACCTCATTAGGAAGCAAAAAATGGTATCGCGAGAAAGGAAGATTCCGGCTAGGATTCTGTCGTAGGATTACGTCGTCTATTGTATTATATTATATTGTAAAACAAGACCTGAAGCTCGATGCTTATCTTTGACATACAGAACATGCTCTAAATCAATCTTTACAATTAAAGTGAGTGAATCGATCAAAACGCGTTCTGTCGCGATACGCAGGTGAAAGGCACAGGAATATCACTTTTACCGATGAAACATTTTTCACGATTGAAGAAAACTACAATAAGCAAAATGATAAAGTGTATACTCACAGTTCTAAAGAAGCTGCTTATGTGGTCGGAAAAGTATAAAGTGGTCATCATCTTACTTCAGGGATGGTTTAGTTGGGCGTATTTTATCAAGGAGTTACAAACTACATTATTGTGAAAAAGGAGTGAAGACTTTAGTCAAAGTGTATCAAGATACAGTCTTCGATCGTGTTGTGAATCCTCTCATCACTACACTTTTTAAAAATATAATGTGGATTTTCCAGCAGGACTGCACCTGGTCATAAGGCACGAACTACCCAACCCTGGCTTGAAACCAACGTTCCGAACCTTATAAGAGCTAAAGACTGACCCTCATCTAGCCCAAATATCAACCCCTTAGACTTCAAAATATGGTCAATTTTAGAGAACATGGTCTGTTCCAAACGACACCGCAACATTGAGTCTCAAAATCTTTGGAGCAAACAGTGGAAAAATTTCCCTTGGAAACTTTCCTTAAATCCATAGATTTGTGGCCAAACAGATCAAAGGCCTGTATAAAAGCCAAAGGTTTATTTCTATTAAATATTTTAAATATTTTTGATTTATTGCGGAGACTTTAACTAATATGTAGGTAAAAATTTTAGTAATATTACATTACTGGAAAAAAAATGCATTTTCAAATTTTATTAAATTATTAATAAAAATTA
>DWQX01002273.1:0-22625 GCA_018245475.1 Pharmacophagus antenor
TATATATATATATATAACCATTAAATGTTTGGTTTAGCACTTTGTAAGAAAGAAGCTGGTTAATATATATTTTGAATTTATTTCTTTTATTACTCTTATTCTAAAAGTTTCAAAAATAATTAATAAAACTATATTTATTAAATATTAAAGTAATTATGAACATGATAACAATTGCAAAGATTAATAATTTTTGATAAATATTTTTTTATTTGAATTTTATTATTTGAATAAAGATACGATGGTTCTAATTAATACTTGTAACTGAAATTATAGTATGCAATTTTGGGGTACACTTGGTGCAGTCAAATATCGTTTATTTGTTTAGTATATTTATTCAATATATTATACAGGATAAAAATATCTGTAGATGATCTGCATACAGGTGTTAGGATATAGACTGATTTTTGGATATAATATTTATAAAAATAGCAAAAAGGAAAGGAAATAAAACGTCACTCTGCGGTACACTGGCAGTAGTATTACACCACAAAGAGAACTCTTGTATGTGAACACGCTGCCGGTGCTCGGACAAGTAACTCGGAAACCAATCTATTTCTGTTGGAGATATATCAAAAGAATAAAGCACCGTAATTAAAATGTCAAAAACAACACTATTAAGTGTTGCTAAAATACAATAACAAGAGTATAGTTATTTTTACCTTGTTCCATCCCAGTTCTTATATCGTCAGTTATGTTTATCAGAGCTGTGACTGTTTTATAGTCAGATCGGAAACCGGATTGGAAAGGATTTAAGAGAAAACATTTAGAAAGGAAAAAGCTAAATTCAATATAAACAAGGCGTAAAAGAATTTTAAATAGAAATGGTAATATGGATAAAGGACGATAATGAGGTGGATTATATTTTTGAGGTAATGGAATTAATTGAGCATCTTTCCAAGTAGAAGGAAAGGTTCCACTAGAAATGGACGAATTAAAATGATTGTATAGTACTGGAAGAATAACGTCAAGAACAGGTAATATCATCTTGCAATGAATACAATCATCGCCAACAGCATTAGAGGCAATGAACATGATAATTTTCTTAACATTACAAGCAGAAAAATGTTTTAATAAAAAAGGAGATTATTTAGGAGTTGGAATTGATGAAAGATAATTTAATTTGTCTGCTTTATACAAAATATTGAAAGTGGGCGAAAATGAGAAAAGTTGATAAGTGAATCAATATTAAAATTTTTTGAATATACATCACAGCGAGATTTTCCAATTCCCATTGATTTAAGAAAATTCTAAACCTTTACTGAATCTCCATTTTGTGCATCTCTTCAAAACCTGTTGCAGTGATTATGAATGGAAATATACTTATCCCAGTTTGCAGGAGTCTTCTTACACATACATAGTCTTCGTTACAGCTTTTCTTTTAAGCATTTTTTTTAATATCTTTAGTAAGCCATAGGGAAAGTAAATGTTTGAATTTAACAGCACGAATTGGAGCATGTTTGTTATAAAAATGGTTATTTGTAGAATTAAAAATTGAGAAACTAGCATACTACTTGAAAAATATACTATACTATTATGACAATTGATTCCCTGTTACTTATAATTGTCACCAGTTTGCTGCTACTATTAAGTACTCGTAATGAAATAATTGCTACGCGAACGCGATATCTGAGGGAGTTCGGACGTCCCCGCGGTCTGCAGACCAGACACCCTCAAGTGTTGCGTACCAGTAGCTTCGTTGGGTTATCATTGTAGTGCCTCGTTCAAGTTCCTTTCCCCAACCTATTTAATTTTTCTTATATGTACGTGGGGATTTTCAAGAGAAAAGTGAATAAGCTCGCTCCTTCTAGACAAGTGCGATTTACCATCATAGACCACATCTCCACTTACCATCAGATGGGATCGTGGTCAGGCATTAGTCTATATAATATAAATAAAAAGAATAATATAATAGAAAAATAAATGTATACGAACAGTAAAATTGTTGGGTTATACTTATATAGTAATAAAACTCTTTTTGACATTTCTTTATTAACCTAAATCAAGCATCAATAACGCAAATATGTACTTAACATTAAAAACTTTACGAGCTCAAAACAAGCGTTATATTTACATTCATGTTACTTTTCTATTACATACTATCTTAACGTATGCAGCGGGTTTAGAATATAAAATCTGTACTTATATCTACAGGTAAGCTTATAGTTTTTTAATACTTTAAACTAAAACTTAACTATTTTTGTTGTTTTGAAATAAATAAGCTCGATCTTCTGGATACATATCAAAATAATGCGTTTTTACTTCCACGGAAGGATGTCTTCGTATTTCTTCACGTAATTTTTCTACTTTAATATTGATTTCATTGCCGCGTAGCATTTTCATCAATTTTAAAGCGACTAAATATCCGTGCACAAAATTTTTATCTTGAATAAAAGATTTGTAAATCTCGTACTGTGTATTGTCAGATAGTATAGAATTCAAACTATCTAAAACCCTAATAAAGAGTATATATATGCATGAGAATAATGATTTGGTATCTTCTCTTAAATCTTCCTCACAGATTTTTCCGAATTCTGGGGCTATTTTTATACAAGCTTCTTCCCAAATGATGGGCTGATTCTTCTCCAGCAATATTACCAATTTAGTTGTTAATTGCCACGTCCTTATTAATACATAGTTTTCAGACAACGGTAACGACTGCTGCAGTTCATTTAGTATCTTCGAAAACATCTTTACAGGAATAGTCATATTTTGTTCAACGGTAAAATGTTTGAGATCATAAATAAGATCGGATATTAATTTTTCAAAATTGTTTCTGATATACTCGTCACCGTGGGATTCACTCCATAATTCGAAAGAACGTTTTAGAATAGGAGCTAAAATTTCATCATACTTTTTCATTTGGGTTACTTCGTCTTTTGCGCAAAGTAAGTACGATGATATAAGTTTGGTCATATCGTATCTATCTACTTTTTCTTTAAAGAAATGTGTGTTGACAAATTGATTTACTATTTCAGCAACGAAATCAGATGGCAAAGATATCATAATTTCCCTAGAGTATCTAGCAAGTTTCTTAAGATCCCATTCAAAACTTGAATATTCTTTTTTATTATTTGTAACGAGAGTATTTAGAAATTTGTAAGATTTAATTAGGTAAGATACCTTAACGTTGTCTGGTATCTTGTCAATTTTATATAATAACTGATATATTGCTTTGTTTTCTTCAAAAGTTAAGTTGTCAATGAATATTTCCAATAATTTCCATGTATCTATAATTTTGTATTCGTTTTTTTCATTGCATAACAAATCGAAGGTTATTTTGAAAATTTCTGTATGGATAGTTGAGTTTTTAGTATTTATCCATAATACTTTAAGAGTTTCCCTTAATTTAACAGAAGATAATTTAATGAAAACGCAACGGATACCGTGTTTTTGCAAAGATACCGGGGTATTAAGTATCTCTGATAAACTTTCTTGACATTGGATTGAGCTTAAGTTATAATAAAGGGCCAAGAGAGACGGTAAGGCATACTGTAGATAGTCTCCTTTTGCGTACAATAGCACTGTTTTTAAGGAAGGTTGTGGGCGACCATTGTGCATATTTTTAGCAAAACACCTATGAAAGCTTAATTCATTTTCTTGGATTACATCCCAATTAATTTTTGATTCCTTCGGAGCATAATTTTCTAGTATATTGGAAAGTTCAGATTTTGGCAGTAAATTGCACAATCCCTTAGCTATCGCGTTATGTCCTTCAGATTGGTTGAGACCATTTAAGTATATATTTATCCAATCTCTACTTATTGATTGTGGCCAGTAAATTCTTACTTTTCTCAACAATCGTTTAAGTGAAATAGTTTCATTAAAAAACATCGAGTGAAGCTCATGTTTACACAGTTCTAATAGATTTGGGCCATGTTTTAAAGAATTAATACAAGATTCTTCTGTTGGTGATAGAAGAACTGACTGGTCAAACATATACTTCCGCCAGGATTTTTGAAAATTGTACAATGACGACAAATTTATATTCCAAGAATTTTCTTGTTTAATTTTAATCAGACTTTTAATTTTATCAAGTAATAGGGGATGTTCAACGATATTTTTATCCCAGTCGTTGAATAATATCATCATTTCCTTTAATAATTCCATACACTGTTCAAAGTCAGAAGTGCTAATTAGTTTAACATTCTCTATTTTGGACCAAATTAACCGCTGCAGATAATTGAAAATAATTTCCTTCTCCTTGGGGTTTACTTTATGTCGGTACGTTTTTAAAGAATTAAACTGGAATATGTTTTCAATTTCCTCTGGTACATTTTCATCATGCAGAATCTTGTACAATATAATAGCTTGTACTATAGTATAAGTAGATTCAGTATTGTTGTATACATCTACACTGCTCACAATATCTTCAAAAATTGCCCAATTATCTTTATCAAAACGAAAAGTTTCGAAATGATCTATGAAACTGTTCAGAAAATTAATTTTTGTTGTAATCGAAGAATTAATGTGTTTGTCTCGGAAGTATTTTAATAAATTCTTTCCATGTTTTGAATCACCTTTAGCTGAAGCTAATAAAGTAACGAACATTTCATTTTTATCATAAGTATCAGTTTCAGGTCCTATCATATTTTTAATGTTGGAAAACGCAACATCAAATGTAATAAACCGATACCAGTAATAAACAGGAGTTAATTCTTGTAAAGTTCTCAGTAATTCTGTTCCTTTTTCTGAGTCACTTAATTTATTTTCATGTACGTCATCGATAAAAATCTTTTTAATAAATTCAAATCTTTCATTTTTAGGCATTGCCGTTAAAAATGAATCCCAATTTTTAGTATTATTAAAGAAAAGGTGTAAATTATTGTTTTCTTTTTCGGCAATCACAGCTTTTTTCATTAAAAAAGATTGCAAAATATTTTTATTCAAATATTTAATAAAAGTAGGTGTGTCAATGTAAGTACAGTAGTCACCAAATTTATCAATAATTCTTTGAGGACACTTTGTCATTAAAAGCTTTGTTGTTCTTCTGCCAAAAGTTGGGAAAAAATTACTTGGTTGTGATTCTACAATATCTAAAAATGTATTTGTGTCGGTGTGTAAAAGAAATAAAGTTTTTTCCAAAGCTTCTCTTTTGGAATAAGGACAAAGCTTTATATACATTTCCAGGAACTTGATCGATTTTTCGCAAAACCTTTTCAGCAAAGAAATATTTAAATCTTTAGCATGTATATCAAAATTTCCTTCAATAAATTTTAATGAACACTTTGGCAACCACTTTAATGCATCTGAAGATTTTTGTTCAAAGTTATAAAATTTTTCAGCAAGTGTCTCATTTTTAATTTTAAGCCGTATAAGTTTTTTTAGTTGAATAATAGCTTTAGCTTGCATTCGGGGATAAAGATTGGAATTAAGATTCATAGGATTAATTATATTGGTATACTGTTCATCACAGATTAACCAATCGCATTTCTTTAAAGCTCGAGTTATGTATAACATGTCATCACAAGCTAAAATATTAATAATGTAATTAACATTTTTGTTCTCATTGGCGACATCTATATTAACTAATGTGCGTATATCACATTCTTCAAAGCTATGTTCATCAGTGTTGAAATCGGTTCTATAGTCTTTTGTTTCTTTTACCAATTTGTTGAAATATTTATGTTTTTCTCCAAGATTGTTACCTTCAAGCTGCGTCGACTGCATTTTTAAAACTGAAAAAAATACAAAGTACAGATTATAATCGCAGCAATCTTTACACCTATTACTCATGGCAAAGTGTAATTTTGACATAAATATTATATAACAATTTTTTTTTGTTAAAAAGTCTACCGTAACATTTTCTAATACATATTACGCTACCAATTCGTATTTTTTGAATTCATTTAGTTTACACATGTTGAAAGCTGTCTTTCCGAGTCTTGTTTATTCACCGCAAGAAGAAACTGCGCAACAAAATTCTAAGCAGAATACTGTCTCAGTATTAACAAAGAGTACTTCGAGAAAATTAGAACCTATACAAAATAAACCAGTGGTTGTTGTTAAAACATTTATTATAAAATGCAAGTAGTTACATTGATATAGTAAGTGGAAAGCGTATGACGCAAAGACAAGCCGTCACCTCTTTCAGCTATATTTGAGGGTAGGATGTGACCCAATCCAAGACGCCACACGAAGTAATAACAACTGAGGAAGCATGGAAAAAGTATTCTACTCACATGCAGAATTCAAAAGACAATGAGACAAGAAAAAAAAACAATATACACTAAATACTGATCCGCAGTCAGTACATGAATACATAGTAAAATTATAAAAATCTTTAACATTGTACGACTATGAATGGTACTTTTCAACAAACATGCATAACATTCTATTTTCGTAGTAGTAGTGTTTTGTACGTTTGATGCAAAAGGCAATTTACTATCTGTATGTATAAATGAAGGGTAAATATATTTTTAGAAAGCTAACCTCAGAAACCATTCGAAAGAAATGATACTTTGTAATAACGAGTGTCTAAATAGCGCAGTAAGAACTTCTACAGCGTTTAATACTTCGGTATGTTATTCAAACCATTAATGTATCTATTTACGTTTTATATATGTACAGATAAGTAACTAACATCAGTAGGATAACTCCCGCGGAGTTTACACAGTACACTGATAAGAAATTTAACCAGGGTCATTTTAAAAATTAATCTTTGCTTTAGTGGTAGACAGACATTGTAAAGAAAATAAGATCAAAAGTATACTCTCGAGCTTAACTGTCAAATTTAACAAGATGATATAAATTAGAGAATAGAAAACAATTCTTTGAAAAGTCGCATGAGGTGCGTGTGCCGTGGTCCCACAACTACTGTTAGTACAATGTAAATGGATGCACGCGTAGTACGATTCGTAGCTTTATGGTGGCACGTTCGTGTAGGCTGTGTAGTCCTTCGACGCTAAAAACTTAAAACGTCCAGCGAAGAATGGTTATACGATCGAATCCGTGCTATTCACTGGGAAGGTGGTAGTGAACCAGACTAAGTAGTGGAAGCGGTGAAAGGGTAGGAAATATATAGAGCGTGGCGCGCTAAACTCCCAGGTCATAGTTTTAAGTAGTTTGTGTAATCATATTAGAACAAAGACGGTGTTGAAAAATTAATTAAAAAAACTTTTCAAACCCATATATATATTTAATTATTAACTAAAGTTATAAGCTATTTTTGAAGATTTCATATGAAAAAAACATCCGATGAAAGAGTAAACAGGTAAATAATAATAGCAACGACGATTAAATATAAAATGATTCCACCGACAAAAACGCGTCATTTAAATTGCTTCATTGTATAGTGTTAGAAAATTTTCAAATATTATATTGCGAAAATAGTAGTTCACTGCAACGATTGTAATAATGTATTTTTATTTCAGGAGAAGAATGTAAACGTATTATTTCCATAATTTCAGTTTTAGTTGCAAAATCTTTTTCTGACACAAACTTTGGAATCAAATTCAATGCTACTAAATAACTCTCCTTTACATCAGAATTTAAGATAGATTTTAAAATATGTAACAAAAGTAAGTAATTAAATTCGAAAAAATCGCACATCAATTTTAAGGCATCACTAAATGATACGTAGATAGAAGTAGAATGTAATTTTATATCCTGTTCCAAGTATTGTAATAATTCTAAGCCAAATTGAGGAATCACATCTGATATTAAATAATCAAGGAATCCACAACGCGTATTAAATACCTCGCTTTCTTGAGTTATACCGTTTACTTTTCTAGAAATATTTAATGCTATAATGTTAACAAGTGTATATGAAAATTTCCAAATCCTTAATAATAAATAATTTTCCTTTTCGGGTAAGTTTTGAACTAAATATTTATGAATTTTATAAAATAATTTGTCTGGTATAACTTTCCTTTTTTCTAGAACAATCTTATACAAGTTTTTACATAAATTTTTTAACAGCTGAGAGAATTTCCATCTAGGAAAATATTCGTCACCTCGCTTTGTATCCCAGGATGAAATACACAGTTCCATAATGGGGAGAAATATTTTATTGTATCTTTCAATTTGTGATTCTTTGTTATTAGTGAACAATAAACAAGTACAAATCAGTTCAGCGTAATTACTAGAGACCTTCATAAGATTTAGTTTAAAATTTTCATTTAATATTCCTGTTATGAAATTGACATCCACAATGTCCATAAATTTCGTCGAACTGGATATAACATTTTCAATAATTCTTGTGTACTCTGATTTCGTTGGCAAACTTTTTAAGAAATAAAAACTTTTCTTCCAAAAATCTACTCTCACACAAAGAGGTACTTGATTTACTTTTGCTAATGTATAATAAATTTCTTTATTCTCTTCATCTGTTAGAGTACTTATAAAACTCTCTACTAACATCCATGTGTTTTTAATTTTTGTAACGTTTTTCTCCTTACATAAGAGTTTAAAAGAATTTTTAAATAGATCTGCTCGAATTGATTTATTTGTTGTACTTTTCCAACCATTAGAAAACATTTCGATAATTTCTTCATTAGTGAGCTTATTGATAGCTATGCGAATTCCATATTTTCTTAATGAAACTGGACCTTTTATTATTGTTTTGATTTGTTGTCTAGTTGCCATATAATTCATATTGTACAGTACCGCCATTAGTGATGGTACAGCAAACTGTAAGTAATCACCTTTCGCATACCATAACACAATTTCAAGAGAAGGTTTTGGTCTAGCCGTATGCATGAATTTTGCTATACATTTACGAATGTTCAACAAACCTCCGTAGTCATCAGTCCAATAAATTTTTTCGTTTTCTGGAACATATTTCTTTATTATATCATGTAAAGCATTTTTAGCTAGTAGTAAAATAACACGTTGAATAAATACTTTGTTATTGCTTCTACTTTTCATTTCATCAACACAGATCGAAATACTTTCCTTGGCTAATGACGAAGGCCAGTACAATCGTATTTTGTTAAGAAATTGTTTTAAACTTCCTGTATCATTACGTAATAGCGACTTAAGAATTTCTTGTGAAGACATTAAAAATTTGGGATCATATTTTAAAGCATTTAAACAAGTTTCCTCTGATGAGCATAAATCGAGAGACAAATAGAACAAATGTTTTCGCCAAGATTTTTTTACATTATACAGGCATGACAAATTTGTATTCCAAGAATTGGCTTTCTTTACATCAACGAGCTCACTAATCTTGTTAATTACAAGTGGAAAGTCAACAAGATCTTTATTCCAGTCAGATAATAATATTAAAATATTTTTAACCAGTTTTATTCCGTTATTTAATTCTGATTCATTTGAAATATTAAGTTCTTTGATTTGTTTCATTAGAATACTATAAATATAAGTAAATATCATTTGATTTTCTAATGTACTTATTTTTTTTCTGTATAATTTTAAGGTTTCACATGAAATTTTTTTTTCTAGAATTTCAGGTAATGTCTCATTGTAAAGGATTTTATGCACAATTGCTACTGTAATACAAAATTGTACATTATTTGATAATTCATTGTAAACTTCCATACTTATGAAAATTTCATTTAAAATTTTCCATGTTAAATAATTAAATTTGAAAGCTTGAAATTGCTCAATTAAGGCAATAACAAAATTTCTTTTAAATTTCATTGGTTCATTAATGTGTTTGTTACGATAATGTTGTAACAAAATTTGAATATATTGCATATTATGCCCGGCAGAGTACAATAATACTTTGAGCATTGAATTACGTTCACTTGGTGTAGATTCAGCTAAAATTAATTTTTTAATTTCTTCAAATGCAGTTTCAAATGGTAAGTACTTATACCAATAGTACCTTTTTTCAGTACCTGCCATTATATTTAAACACTCCTTTTTCTTATCCCCACTATCAAAATCCAAGCTATCAAGATTTTCCTCAATTAAAAATTGTTTTACAAATTCTACTCTATTTTTTTGTGGCATAGCTAAAATAAATGGTTTAATATTTTCTTCACAAAACCAGTACTGTAGTTTTTTGTTCCTATTCTGTTTTAAAAGGAAAGGAGCCAAGTTTTCTGGTTGTATAAATTTTACAAATGTCTGCAAATGTACTTTAAGTGCAAATTTTTCAAAAGTATCCACAATTCTTTGTGAAGCAGTCTTCATAATCATTTTTGTGTATTTACTACTCAATTCAGGATACTCACACTCATCAAGAGACTCTATTAAGTTCAAATATTCTTCCCAATGATTTTTGATCAAAAATGTTGTTGCTTCCATTACTTGTCTGTTATTACACGCTTTCTGTTTCTCTATATATATTTGGAGAACTTTTATAGATTTGTCACATAATCTTTTCAAAATATTGATTTTAATCATGCTTGCATAAGTTGCAGTGGCATTTTCAATGACTTCTTTTGAGCAGTTTGGTAGCCATTTTAAGGCAAATTTTACATTGTTATCTTTATAATAATTAAAAAACTCATCAACACGACTCTCATTTTTAAGATTTAATCTAATGTAAAGAGAAAATTTATTTATAGCGTCAGAAGTCATATAGGGAAACAGTTCAGAATGCAAATGTTTAGGGTTAACAATATGGGTATATTGCTCATCGGTAACTAACCAAACAGATTTTTTCATAGCCCTGGATACATATAACATATCTTCACATTTGAATACTTCTAAAATGTAAGATACATTCCGTTTATAACACGCTACATCAATTTTTAAAATATTTTCCAAATCAGAATCATTGTAATCAACATGAGATAAATGTTGCACTGAATCTTGCTCAAAAATATTTTTTAGTATTTGGTTATAATGTTTATGTATTTCACCAAGTGTTTTTCCTTGTTCTTCTAGTTTTGCCATTATGATTTACTGTAAACAAATATATCCACAATATTAAAAATATATTTTGACAAGTTGCATTTTAAAAATGAATCGTTCATTGTGTAGCTTTTGATGCCATGGATTAATTCTGATTCATTAGGTATATTTAATTAAATTCAGTGTCTTATCTAGTGTATTCTTAAAATATGTAGTTTTAAGTCAAAATAGTTTTTTTTACAGCAGATGTGTTCCTTTGAAACATGCTCCCATATATAAATAAAAAAAAAGCTACAATTTCCGTAAACAAAAATTTACCACTTCCTAGTGTACTTTAGTTCGAAAAAAATATTATACAGAAAATCATGCAGAAAATTTTACCCGAGTTCTACACTACTATTACTACTTTCATCCCTTGATCACTTACAAATGCTTAATTTTGAAATAAAACAACTAAACCATGAGATCAAAACTTATTAATTTATATGTATTCATCAAGCATACTCAGATACGAGATTTCTTTAAGACACCAATCAAACTATAATAAAATAAAAATGATTTATGCTTGAGCAACGATTTTAATAGGTGTATCTGTTTTCAAGCTTTAATCATATTGAGTTGGATGTCTATTTATAAATAATCAAAATTAAATCTTTTGCACATTTATTTATGATTAGTAAATATAGTAAAATTATTATTATCAACTTAAAATGAGGATAATTTACTCCCTTCAAATTTTATATCCTTGTTTAATTATAAAACAAGGTATAACAATATAAAACTGAATTTTGTAAATATTTAAGAATGTTTAACATTCGCACTATTTATGAAACCACATGTAATATTATTACTATTTAATATTAGCAAAATTTATTCCTATATTCCCAAAATGTGCTTGTATTATTAAGATATAGTGTGAGGATTGTAATGCTCATGTTATAAAACTTAATCGAAATGCCTGAGATGTATATTCGATAATTAGATGACGTGAATTAAAAAAAACTCACTGCGTTTATAATTTCCTTTCAGCTAGAAATTACTTAAATGCAAAATATAATTGATTATCCTTTAAAAATAGTAAATTGATGCTATTGACCAATTGCGAAGACACGTTTATAATAGTCCGTAATAGCAATACCACCAAAAATAATTTACACAATCACGTCAGCATGTATTTCCGATATTAAACTAACGTTAAAAGTTTAGTCATATAAACATTTTTAAATCTTTATGATAATATTTAAAGAATATAATACATTATATAATTTTTAATACAATAATAATATTATCTGTATAGCTATAAATTATATTTTAAAAGAATTAAAGGCCATAGTAAAAGTCAAATAACAAACGTATAATAAGCTCGGGAACTTTAATAATATTTTATTAAACTTATGAATAGAAATTACAAAATAATAATTAAAATAATTTTTGGATCAGTTTTGGATTTTGATTAGTTTCTATACATAAAAGTAAAGAGTATATCATCTATGGATTGATTACTAGTGTTACCATAAATGATACATAAGTGTTAAGTGATACAAATACTACTAATACAGTGCTGGCACCGTCATAGCTCGCGAATCACTTACGGTTATAATGGATACAATTTTGTATTAACAATCATTAGGAATATATATTAATTAATAAGATTTAGCTCAAACTTTAAGTGTTTATCTACTTAACCAGATTACGTAAAACGATTACTTAAAATCGTTTAAAAAACCATGTCAAAATCTAAAAATAGGAATTTCATGTCATAATTTTCGTTACCACAAATTTTAGTTAAAATCGCATCAAAAATACCTATTATATTAATAAATTATAAAATATTTTACGTCAGTGTGGATTCGTGCAAAAGAATAAGATTGCCTTTTTTTAGAATTGATCGACCAAGCAGAGCTTGTGTGGCGGAACTGAAACCTCTTTTGTATATATATATATATATGCGCCGGCTTTGTTGCCAGGGAGATTTTTGGATAAATATAAATTGTCAAGAGGAAAAGTTTTAGGATTTTGTTTTGATGTAAATTTCTAATATTCTAATATTCAGTTGTATATATATTTGTAAATGTAAAATAAAGTTGTAAATAGACAAGTCGAATATTTTCATCACCCATCACAGCCACTGATTGCCATACTGGTATCAAAATGTAGTTCAGTATTACTAAACAATAATAGGTAAATTAAATATGCAAAGTTAATTAAGAATGATTAATGACAATGTGAGACGAACAAAATATACAGGAAAAATTGTTACTATTATTTTTTATCAGGATAAATTATTTAATAGAAGGTAGTAAAAAGAATAAGTGATTATATACAATTTGAAATTGGTTTCAGTTTTATGAGATGGTAGCACATGTTTATATCCTTGAGGCTCTCTTGTCGTTAACTTTGATTGGCATAGTGTCCTTCAAACCGGAACACAATTTACAGTCGTTTGACAACACAGGCTACAGTGATACCAACGTAGACTCGTAATCTTGTTATTAGGAGATTAGAATTATAAACTTAGAGTTTTCAGATCTGGAAGCTGCGAACTAAAAGTTGATTAACGAGGCGACCAATCATTTATTTCTATAAATATCGATAGGTGATCCTCATAACATGAAAGCTCGCGAATCACCGGATTCGCGAGCCAGTTTCAATGAAGCTGTAATAGTCGTCAATAAGACTAACAGAGCAAACTTCACCGAATCCAGCAACAGCAGTCATAACATGAAAACTGGATGCTGTGATTTGAGATTTTAGTGGCAATATTTAAATTTAACATAAATTAAATGTATTATTATATTACAATTTTTTCTTCTTTACTTATCGTTTTGATGAAAAGACAACTTTACTATGGCCATAATCACTACATTTTACTTGTAATCAATGTTTATTATTGAAACATATTCTTGTTGTTTGTATAATTTTATCAGTGGACATGGGACCAAAAAAGGTAGGTCATGTTGTAATATTTTGGAAACAATTTTTGTACAAAAAAATTAAAAGAAAATAGTTTGTTAAACTAATTTAATTTTACTGTTTAATCTAAAGCATTACATTTATGTACATTGACAGAATAATAGTTACAGTTATATATTTTAAAGAACTAAGTTATATTACAGCAGTAGACAAACAGAGTGAACAATTACATTTTAAGAAAAGTGGGATTAGTTGTTTATTTTTGCGATATTCTCTTTTTGTCTCAAATTATCTTAGAAATAATACCTTTAATACAACCGCTGTGGTTATAAGTTCAGACAATTATCAAGTTCAAACTTTTGTCATTTATTTACATTAACGATTTTTATCTTATAAGTAATTTCCACTAAATAACATACTTATCTCTCAAATATATTATAATCATAATTTGAAATATCAAAAATATAAATTAAAAAACCAGATCTCAACTGTAACTTATAATTACTGCTTTTGATAATAGAAAGTCCAAATAGTACTTGTTCAAAGATGACGATGACATTATGTGAGGTAATAAATAAAATGTCAGTACATACTTAATAACGTCGGTTAATTTTAAAACAGACAAATTTATGCTTATTTATTGATACTATTTTATACTTTATAAAGTAACGATATGACACATTTGGTTGTATTACACATGTTATAAATACAAAAATTATTTAATAAAAAAAATCACATTAAAGATTGTAAATCTACAATTAAAACATTTTAACCAGCTTAAATATTAGAAGGCATGTAGAAAAACAATTTTTTCCTTATTTAACAGGTTAAAAACGAGACATGTACTAAATATAAAAAAGATTTAGCAGAGGTTTCGTTTAAACTTTAGGCACGATATTTTCGTAAACTAGGTAATTTTATGTTTATGTGTAATTATTGTGAATATGTAACTCTCGTTTTTGTTGAAGACCGTGTGTATTACTTCATATTATTCGATTTAAAGTTAATGATTCGACAAACTCCATTTCAAATCCTTATGTAGGCAAACAAAAGTTGAATTATGTGACACACTGTTAGCCTTATTGACGACTCTAACGACTTCTTCAAGCTCAAAGTATGTCGATCTGAAATCTACGAACTAAAATTTATTTCGTATGAAGAGTACAAAATAATTTATCAAAGCAAATGTAGAAAATAAAATAGAATATATATGCATACACAGCACATAACTTTTACTTCTAATGTATATATTGTTTTCTATTTGTAATATAATAAAGTATTCACTAGTTTTGTTAAATTTGTAGTTTTCGTAGTGTGCAAACATATCGCAAATATGTCAATATAATTATTTCATAAAAAGGGAAAAGGATTTAATGGCATCAATAACTCATTTTTAAAACTTAAATTTAAAAGTTAATATTATGTTTATGGAAATCGCTACTATGTACTTGTATATGGCCTAACTCATGACAGGTTATTTTAAAACTTTTTAACTAATAATATAGTGATAGTTTTTTAAATTTTAATATTAGTTTCTAATGTGAATTAGTAACTGCTTTTCTAAGATAACAAAAGTTTATTATACAGAGAATATAAGAGCTAAGGAATAACTCCAAAGTAAGTACTTTGTTGGTTTAACTTCAGGTTGTAGCTTGAATGTAAAATTTTTTATAACAGCTTGTTAAGTTAATCACAAACACTATATTAACACATTGTAATATATGTGAATTTGTCATTTATTCAAACAGTCATAATTGTACAAGTCAGGGACAATTATGTTATAATATAATAGAAGTTAAATGTTACAACTAAATATTTTACACCACATAACTGGCAAAAATGTTCCCATTATCACAATTGTGTATGAATGGTAGGTATGAGGATTTTCTTTATTATGAATCTGAAAAAAAAACATAAATCTTTATTAATTAAACAATGAAATTAGGTTATTTGCTTGTCGTGATTTATTCTAATATAACTATGCACTCGCTTAGAAGTAACGTATACACAAATATTACTACCTAGTCTTGCCATAAAAACTGTCCCAAATTTTGTATTCAAAAATTTCGAAATTGGAATTACTTTTCAAATATTTTTGTTTTCAAGTGATATTAACAGGATTGATTCTTCTAGAAAACCCTCACTTGATGGCATTTATTCAAGGAGTGGGGGGTTTCAAAGAAAATCGAGTAGCTGTTATAGCTCTACAAAAATGCAATAAAACGGCGAGCGAGACATTTAATCTGTTACAATCGTTTCGAATCTCAATGAAATTTGTGTACCGTACTATCAAAAGGTTTAGTGAGATGTTCTCTGCCGATGACAGGCCCAGGAGCGGCCGCCTGCAGGATTTGAGAACGCCAGCGGTGATTAAAGCTATTCCTGAGCAAATGCGAATAAATCCTCTTCGCAAGCAGAAAATCTTGTCTAGGGAGATGAAAATGCCACCGAGATCCATCTTTCGTACAATTAAAGAAGACCTTAGACTTGCCGCTTCTCGATGAAGTACGAAACATCGCTTGAAAGCAGCTTTACGAAACAGTTGAGCGACCAGAGCGAAAAAGCTGTTTCAACAGCACTCTAAATGCGGGTACCAGAGAATCCAGTTTTCCGAAAAAAAAAATCAAGGTAGAAGAGAAATACAACCATTACAATGACAGGGTCTATGCTCACAACTCTGAGGAGGCTTCGGAGAAGGTTGCGAATGTGGAAAAGGGGCCATCAATCGGCATCAGTCATGGTTTGGTGTTGCGTGTCGTACGTATCGGGTCACTGAGCTCCATTTTTGCCAAAATGGCGTGAAAACGAAGGCGGCAAACTATCAGAGTGACATATTGGTGCCTGTTGTGATTCCACTCACTAAAACAATGTTTTCCAATGAGCATTGGGTCTTTCAACAGGACTCGGCCCCGGCACATGAAGCACGAACCCCTCAACAGTGGCTAAAGGACAATTTGCCGGGTTTTATCGCGTGTGAAGATTGGCCCTCGGGAAGTCCAAACCTCAACCCTCTGTATTAGCAACTGTGGACAATTTTAGAGGCCTACTTGAAACCTCACCGCAATATAGGGTTGTTGAAACGTGATTTTGTGGCAGCAGCGGCTTTGGGCACGGTGCGTGCGGCGATAGGCGAGTGGCCGGATCGATTAAAGATGTGTGCGAAGGCAAAAAGCGATCATTTTGAGTAAATTTCTTATTTATTCTTTTAAGTAGTTAATAAAGAATAACTGTGATATCCGAGGAGTGATTAAAAAGTAATAATAAACGGGTATTTCATTATTAGAAATACCCGTTTATTATAAAAATCCAAAAAAATTGATTCGTTTCTCCGGTTCTTTCCTACTTCCCAGCTAAAAAATTGTATAAATAGGACGTCATTTGGAGGGGCTACATTCATGGCACGAAGGCTTGATCTACAAGCTCTATTCATTTAAAGTGCCCCATAGACTCGTTTCCATCTTAAGAGCTTTCCTTTCGAATCGCACTTTCCGATATCGCGCAGGTAGCGCACTATCGACTATTCGTCCCATCAGAGTCGCGGTCCCTCAAGGATCCTGCCTTTCGCCCCTACTCTTCGCGCTGTATACAAGCGACATTCCGAAGGACCCCGCTGTCAATCTCGCGCTTTTCGCGGATGATACTGCCCTATATGCCCCGGTTGGTGCGGAGCCTCCAGACGGCGACCGGGCGCCTCGGATCCTGGTTTCATACCTGGAGGATCGACGTCAACCCGGAGAAGAGCGAAGGCCTGCACTTCTCTCTCAAACAGCCCAGCGGCAAGAAAGCCGCACATTACCGCATCCCGGGTGATATAATCCTCTTCGGCCGTGTAATTCCTTGGAAGGACACGGTCAGATAACTAGGCGTCATTCTCGACCGCCGACTTCGATTCACAGCCCACGGTCTCAAGGTCAAGGGCAAGGCCTGCTCAGTCATGGGCCTGTTTCACCCCCTGATTTGCAAAAAGAGAAAGCTTTCTCTTCGCCATAAAGTGCTACTCTACAAAACTTGCGTCAGGTCCATCCTGACCTAAGCGAGTGTAGTGTTTATGCACCGGCTCGCAGTCCTCAAGACCATGCAGGTCCTCCAGAACCGCTTCACCCAGCTAACCACCGGTGCGGAGTGGTATCAGAGGAATATAGACCTGCACAGTGACCTTTGCTTCCCCACGATTCGACAATTCGTCAATGGCGGCGCTCTAAGACATTTCGTGGTGGGTATGAACCACCCCAACAAACTAGTCCGACAAACAGTCGACTACGTGCCGCTCCAAAATCCACGGTTCACCAGAATGCGTCCAAGAAACGCACTAGTTAGTCTCGATGCAAGGGTCTGACAGGGAAAACACGCAAACTATCAACTCGATGTACAACACCACATGCACCTACAATACCAGTCACAAACACACTAAAATTCTGCGAGCGAGACGGTTGACGGTAGCGAGGAGATATAAGCTCGCACCTCGCGTACACTAGCTTACACCGAATGAAGGGCGCCTCTCGCCCCCGCGTTTAAGTCACACGCGAACGATTGTCGGAGTCGGGGCCCGGCCTTGACTCCGACTATTACGTAGCCCTCGTCACTTGACACTTAGGATAAGCCAGCTCTCTGGCCATGGTAATGGAGAGGATTGCTCGCGGTTCACCGGATTCGCGAGCCAGTTTCGATGACGCTGTAATAGTCGTCAATAAGACTAACAGCGCAAACTTCACCGAATCCAGCAGCAGCAGCAGGGGCTACATTCATTTGAATACCAGCAGTCGGAGCGACAACACGAAGTGAGATGCGTCATCAAGTACCTCTATTTGAAAAAAATGTCTACCAAAGAGATACACGCTGATTTGGTGGACACACTGGGAGGAGCAGAGGCTCCTCCATATTCTACGGTGGCACGGTGGTGCAAAGAGTTTAAGCTGGGTAGAACATCTACAGAAGATGAACATCGCGTGGGACACTCAACCTCGTCCCTCACTGAGAAAAACTCAAAGATATCGTATTAGCAGACCGAAGAGTAACCGTCAAACATTCAACTGAGATCACAGGGATCTCATATGGCAGCATCCAAAGCATTTTTACCAGCAAAATGAATATGAAGGTATCCGCGCGTTGGGTACCGAGAATGTTAACGGACGAACAAAAGAAAAAGCGAGTTGACATTTCAAGAGCCTATCTTGCAAAGTTCTAGGCTGACTAAAAAATTTTTTTGTCTCGATTTGTGACCATGTACGAAACATGGATCCATCATTTTGATCCTGAGACCAAACAACAATCGATGATTTGGAAAAGACCATCCTCACCGACGCCGAAGAAGTTCAGAGTCTCGAGCTCGGCGGGTAAGGTTATGTCGTCCGTTTTCTGGGATGCTGAGAGAATCATAATGGTTGATTACCTGAAAAAAGAAGCTACTCTAACGGGCCCTATCTCGGGCTCGGGATAAATAAGACGACTGCGAGAAGCCATAAAGAAAAAAGACGGGGGCAAACTCCGAGCGAAAGTCCAGTTTCATCAAGACACCGCTCTAGCACACAAAGCCTAAGTTGCGATGGCTGCCATTCGAGAAGCAGGCTTCGAAATGGTCAAACACCCGCTCTATTCTCCAGATTTAGCCCCCAACGACTTTTGTTTCCTCGCCTCAAGAAACACCTCAGGGGCAAGAAATTTGTGGATGATAGCGAGGTGATGGCTGCTGTAGAGGCATTTTGGGATAGTCTAGATAAAAATTTTTTTAGGTTTAGAGAAACGTTGGACTAAATGTATCGACTTGTTAGGAGACTATGTAGAAAAATAAACTAAAATCGTTGTTTTATGTCATTATCATTACTTTTGATCGCCCCTCGTATTTCATTAATTTTTGTTAATTTATTTTTGATATAGATATGTTTTAGGTAGAGACAGAATGTATGGCAAGACTAGGTATATTTAAAGTGCCAAAAATCATACACGGAGAAGATAATAAACAATATTTCCCTAGTTTGTAATTTAAAAAGCAAAAAAATCTTAGCTCTTTTAAAGTTAATACTGGTTAGACGGATACATAACACCAAAATTTGTATGTGAACTTGTCGACAAAACACAAGACTGTACAAATGCTGAGTGGTATAGCAAGATAAAAATAAAAATAGATTTTACGATGAATAGATGATATTTCTAAGCTTTAACCCTTCAGCTTTAAATTGGAATGTATAGATATATGCATTAACAAAGGATTTTTGTTATCTTCTTTATTTAATATCAAAGGTGACATACTATGGTAGCCCTTTTTTTTCGTGAGGGAATCATGCATAGGATACACTCCCGCTACTAAAAGTAGCGAGAGAATTATGTCGGACTCTTACCGACTAAAACCGCACAGTGTTTCTCTTAACGCCCTGAGTCGGTACTGCGGGAACGCTTTCGCACACTACCGTAGTCCCGACTGCGATGATCTTTGTGGTGTCCCTTCTTGTGAGGTTGGGGCTCGTGCTCTCCCTTCCGCTAAGTTGTTGGAGACATACACGGTGGTAGGAACAGATTCCACCTCAATCCCCCGCCAGGCTCTTTTGAGTGACGAAGAAGGGTGCAAATGACTCTACTTCGGCGCCCTGACCTTTATTGGCGAATCAGGAGAACGGAGTTCCTCTCCTTCTCCATTTCTGCAGTTTTCTTTCGCGACATCACTTCTTCACAGAAGTTTAAGCCTGCACTCCATGACCTCTCGCTGTCGATGTGCCTTGATAAGAACAGGGAGCGAAAGGTCATCTCCTACGACTTCGATTAGGCTCTGACACTTCTAAGTTTAAGCTGAGCATACCTTCTACGTATGTTGCGCTGTCTCCTCCTCGGAGTCACAATGGTGACACTTGGCTGTCGGCTTCCTTTAAGCTATTTGGCACAGGTACTTAACGAAGCATCCATGCCCGGAGAGCACCTGTACCAACCGGAAGGTCAGCATCTCATGTCGTCTTATCATCCAATCCTCAAGGATTGGACTCACTGCGACCAGAGTTCTGCTGCCTGCTCTGGGGTGGGTCAAACGTTCCTTCCAACTTTCAACAACTGATTGTCGAACGTGGAACCTCCACGCTGTCCAAACGCTTGGTGGTATTCGTTCGCCACGGAGACGACGCTCCTCGCGCCATTAATGCGTGCCAGGAACTTCGCCTCCAAATTCCATGGCGGTGACCCCGCCAAAACGCACGCCGCCTCATGGGAGATAGTGCGGTAACCTCTTACTACACCAATTGCCATTGCACGCTGTGGTCTCCTTAAAACGGCTATGGTTTGTGCTTTTAAAGAATTCGCCCAAATAGGTGCTCCATACAAAGCCATAGACCGCACTACTCCCAGATACAAGCAGCGACTGCTCGCATCAGGACTACCGAGGTTAGGTAGTAACCGCTTCAAGGCAGCCGCCGTTCCCATTAATCTCGAAGTTGTATAAAATTGTCGCGGAAGCTCCAACGGTATTGAGGATGAGTCCGAGATACATCATGTTGGATCTAACTTGGATTCGGGCACCGCTGACAACAATGTGAGACTCTGGTGGTACCATCTCACGAGGCCCGTGAAAACACATGGTCTTGTACTTATTGAGTGCTACACGGAGCCGTGACCAGCGTGTCGTCTGCATAACAGGTGACTTTCGCACTCGAAGATTCTCGAGATTATCCTGCAAGACCCAATCATAACCGATATTCCACAGGATCGGTCTTAAAACCGAACCCTGCGGAACACCGCACGACATTTTCCTATGTTCGTATTGACCTTCCCGCCCATAATAAGAGATAAATCTATCGGGGAGGTGACTTCTAACAATTCGACTAAGATATTGGGAGAATTATGATAACGTAACGCCTCTGTTATATACGCCCAGAGTAGGCTATTATAAGAAAAGCGTTAACAATGTCCAGCGACACTGCTAACGATAACCCGCCTTGCGCAATCGCCTCATCCGAGTGGGCTTTCACGCACATGATGCGTCAATTGTCGAGCGTCCCACTCGGAAGCAGAATTGTTGGTCCGATACATTAGGACTTGCTTCTTCTAAGTGTCCGGTGAGACGACCGGCGATTATTCGCTCAAAAAGCTCCTCTACCTCATCCAGCGAAACTATAGGGTAATAGGCCAAGAAGAATCTGCGGGACGCCCATCCTCCTTAATGAGATCAAATCTGCCAGTCTTCCACTTTTCAGAAAATCGACCTGACTTCAAACAAGCATCAAAGAGTCTACAGAGTCCGAATATATAGATGGTCTGACAAAGTTTCTACCTTCTCCAGAACCTTACAGCCTCGAACACGTTACGTGATATCAGGGGATGCAAACGTGACGTTCACAATGGACCCTTCCTGACGCTATGGTAGCATATCAACTTTAACACTTCAATCAACATCCATTAATTTTTTTTTTATTATACCAACCATACCATAACAAACAATATAATATTAACAGAGAAAATATAGAACTTTTGACATACCTAACACTACGTTAAATTAGTCCTCATTATTTATTTCTTCAGGCGTTGGTGTATGCCAGGTTAGCCGCTCTTCATAGAACTGTATCACTACTTGTGGACATCGAACATTTGCCTGCTTGGCAGGCACTAGGTCTGCTTCATCTGTGCCTTGCCACTTCATCAGGAACATCAGCTCTCCACTGCTGTCAGTTGCACCTTTAACATTAACTTAATCAATGCAACAATTGCTTGAGGAGAACAACACTATGTTATAACACGGTCCTGAACCATAGGAGTAGTGGTATCTGGATGGTGGTAAGGTTTTTCAAACCTGCTTGGTTAGATACCATCCTCAATGTCAACCAGTAGTCATAATAGCATTGCTGTGTTCCGGCAGTCATACATGTGAGAGCTAGATGTATTCTGGTCAATAGCCATCACCATCTATGGTCTTGTTGTCACTTAACACCAATTGAAATTGAGGTCAAGTTTTAGCCCATATATTTAATATATATAAT